>PVIH01015942.1:0-47515 GCA_004025045.1 Sigmodon hispidus
CACACTCCAAAGGTATTAGCTCAACTATGTTCATAGCAGCATTATTTGTAATAGCAAGAACCTGGAAACAACCTAGATGTCCCTCTACTGAAGAATGGATTAACAAACTGTGGTACATCTACACAATGGAATACTACTCAGCAGTAAGAAAAAATGATATCCTAAAATTCACAGGCAAATGGATGGATTTGGAGAATATTCTCCTGAGCGAGGTATCACAATCTCAGAAAGATAAGCAGGGGATGTACTCACTCATTAGTGATCTCTAAACAAACAAACAAGAAAAAAGTCAAGCATGCCCAAGCGGCAAACCACAACCACTGAACAGCTTGGGATCAGAAACACCCTGGACTGACCCTTCGAACCACACTCCAACTATAGGAACACCTGACTCACTCTTGAGGGAAGATGGACAAAACTGGATTTGGCCAGGAGTGGAGACTGATCCAAACATTATTGGGTCAGTGGGACCATAGGACTGTTTGCTCCCTGCCCAGGGAGGGGATGGGGAGTTGCGGAGAAGAAAAATGACCTGATGTGGTGGGAGGGGGAAGGGACCTTGAATAAGGATATACAGGGATGGAAAAAAAAATCCAGAGGGAAAGCTGAACACAAAGTAAATATATGTGTAGCAATCTTATTTGTATTTCCACCCTTGATAAGTCATGCTTATGATTCTTATCCTCTTTATAGTTATTGTTAACTTTTCAGCATTTTAAATTCATTTTATTGTTTTTTTGATAAATACAAAATAAATAAAGAAGAAAAAAAAAGAAAGGAAAACATTTAATTGAGGCTGGGTCACAGTTTCAGTTTAGTTTACTATCACCATCTTGGGAAGCACAGCAGTGTGCAAGTAGATATGACGGTAGAGAAAGGATCCAACAGTTCTATATCTGGATTGTCAGGCAGCAGGAAAAAAGTGTGACACCGAGCCTGTCCTAAACACCTGAAAACCCAAAGCCCACCCTCCAGTGATGCACTTCCTCCAACAAGGCCAAACCTAATAGTGCCCCTCCCTATGGGCCGGCCTATGGATACTATTTTCATTCAAGCCATCACCATTACAAACAAAACTATTCAAGAGTACAAGGTCGAAGAAAATATTATCAGATTAATAAGGAGAGAAAGTACTGAGAAATAACATATTTTCTTTTTAAAAGACTAATAGACATGTCTCTGATCATCCTGTTCAAAAAAGAGAAAACGCACAAGAATGAAAAAAAACAAAAACAAATGTAATTTATATTAAGCAAACAATAAGAAAAACCATAAGAAATCTTGCCAAGTTATTGAAGAACATGGAACAAAGGAACAAGTTCTTCCCATAATCTAACTCATTAAAATTGACCCAAGAGGAAATGGAAAGCCTAACTAGTTAATGATAAGAAAAACAGATTTCCCTTCCTAGAAAGAACACTCAGAGTTGAATTGTAAGCAGTCTACTAACAGATAGTTTCATCTTAAATATTTTCTTTTTCACAGAGCCAATAGATGAAAGACTATTTTATGAACTTAATTGTCCTCTTGCTAATCCTTCTCTCAGTCCAAACAATTCTCTCTCCTGCTTTCATGGACCATGAATTCCATTGTCCTATCCTGTTCTCTTTTTCAGAATCCCTCCTTCTGCTTTCATGAATGCTGTTTCACTTTCCTGAGCCACACACTAATACATACACACACACTTACACACACATACATACACTCTCTCTCACACACACACATACACCCTCTCACACACACACATACACTCTCACACACATACACTCTCTCTCACACACACACAGAGAAAACCCATAAAATATAAGATTAAAAATTATAATATATGTAAGGTTAACCAAAAAAAAGGCAAGACAAAGCATTATGAGAGAAAACAAACAAGAAAAGTTGCCAAGTGTCATTGAGTCTGTTCTGTGTTGGCCATCCATCTATCTACTGCTAGGCATGGGACCTGATCTTAAGGATGGTTTCATTGTTTCCTCTATTGAGTCTAATGTTGGCCTCAGGCTTGACATTCACAGCCTTTATTGTGATGGGGTCCGTTCCTTCTATGCCTGATTCCTTCTGGACTTTATAAAGAGATACTGAACTGTGTCTAATGTCTCTTCTGCATCTATTGAGATGGCCAGGTGGTTTCTTTCCCGCTATTTCAGAACTATGTCATTTTTCCTGATGTTGCCCATCTGATCATGGTGTCTCCTTTAATGTGTTTTTAAATCCAGCTTGCAAGTATTTCACAGAGGACACTGGCCTCACAGAATGAGTTTGGGAACATCCCTTCTCTGTCTACCTCGTAGAACAGTTCAAAGAGTGTTGCTGTCAGTGCTTCTGTAAAGGTTTGCTGAGACTTGACCTCAAACCCATCTAGTTCCTCACACTTCTCCTTGTGTGGAGACAATGTCTCTCTGCTTCAGGGTGGCTGCTCTATATGAATCTGCTGTTTCCATCATATTTATAACTTCCTGATTTAGTCTTGATAAAGACCATTTTCTTAATAAAGAATAGTAATATCATAAATAAGACATTTCTCTTAAAATTAACCCATAGACTCTATGTGACTCCAACATCTCCACTCAGTGCTTTGTGTCACTTCAGAGCTGATGTGAAGAGGAATGAGCAGACTCTTCTCTGTCTGTGTGGTACTTTATAATATATTTCTAAATAAAATAGTTTTATGTTTATGTTGTAGGACTTACATATATGACACTTATGTATTTATATATGGTATATATTATATATGGCTATATGTGACTGTAGACAGAAGTTTCTTGTATTCCACAGCCACTCTCAAATAACTGACTCAGAGGCTTAATATTCATTACAAACTGTTTGGCCTTTGGCTCAGGCTTATTACTAGATAGCTCTTACACTTTAAATTAACCTATTTCTATTAATCTATGTATTGTTACGTGGTCATGGGGCCATGGCTTTACTGATCCCCTAGCATCTTGCCTCTTTGGTGGCTGGTTCCAGTCTCTCCCTACATTACCTTTCTTCTCCTTTCTCTCTGCTTGGATTAACCCACCTGGCTCTATCCTGCCTCGCTACAGGCCAGAACAGCTTCTTTATTTACCAGCTTTATAAGAATATTATTTATCTATATATATGAAAGATGATATTCTTAAAGACAAGATCAATCAAGAGCTTTAACAATAAAACACGCTCTACAGGACTCATAACAAAACACCAACTAAACCACACGACACATTATCTGCTCACTGAGAAAACGTGTGTTTACTCATGCACATTGAGAAGCTAGTGAGGACATAAACCAGGATAGCGTCTTGAAGTGACAAGTTGGTCAGAAGCTACACTTCCAGGATCTTATTCTACAGATATAGTTACTCACGTACAAAGAGGCGAGAGAGCATCCCATATGTGTTTAGTCATGTGAGAGTGCATGCACGAGTGTGCACACACGTACCCAAATTTGTACTTTGGATGCACTTTTCTGTGTGTCACATGCTGGGGTTGACACCAGCTTGTCTTTCTCCATCATTGTCACCTAACTATCTGATACAGGGTCTCTTGCTGACCCAATATTTTAGCTAAATTGGCTGACCAGTGAGTCAAAGGAATCTGCCTGTCTCTACCCACCCAATCACAAGCACACACACACACACACACACACACACACACACACACACACACACCACTGGGTTTGGGTCGGGACTGCAGAAGAATTAGAGAAAGTGAGCTGAGCACTAAGCGTGGTGTATGCAGTCATTTTCCCTGCTCTTGCCTGTGAATGGGATGTGACAGGTGTTTTAAGTTCCCACTTTGATTTCTTCCATCATGTAATATAATCTGGAACTGTGGGTCAAATGAACCTTTTCTCTCATAAGCTATTCTTTGTATAGTGTTTACCATCATAACAAGAAAATTAAACTGGGACGGGCCTGGGAACTGTGTATTGTCATTGTCTGTTGTTTGTTTGTTTTTGAGACAGGGCCTTCCTAAGTAGCTCAAACTGGCCTAGAACTCACTGAGTAACAAAAGCCATCCTCAAACTTGTAATCCCCCTGTCTCAGCTTTCCAAGTCCTGGGATTATAGAAGTGTGTCACCACTATGCCTAAAACATCATGCTAACAGTTTTATAAAAATATTCACCTCTCTATAAATCCACTTTTAAAGTGGTGAGAAGAAGAGAAGAAATATTAAGGGCAAGAAGAAGTAGGAGGAAAAGGAAGAGAAGAATAAGAAAAAGGTGGTGGTGAGAGAGGAGGGGAAGGAATGGAGGAGCAAAGGGAGGAGGGAGGGGGAAGGAGAGAGGAAGGGGGGATGGGGAGTACAGGAGCATGCGTGGGGCTTTGAGTCCATGCTGCCCTCTGAACCCGCTTCTGCCTCAGACACCTCTTACCTTCAGCCTGCTTTGGAAGGCTGCAGGTCAGGCCAAGGTGATTGTGCGGCCTAAAGTCATCTAATTCTTGATACACACGAACAATTGTGAAGATAGACTCAGTGTCTTGGTCAGCGAGCCTGTCTGCAACACTTGTCTGTCTCTTCCAGCTGTAGGAGCCGAGTTCGGATTCTGCCCTCCAGAACTGCAGGGCACCACCCAGCAGGGCATGACCTGGACGGTGGCATTGAATGAATGTCTCCAACTGACCCAGCTGGCTCCGTGTCTGCCCACAGAGCCCTGGTCACACCTCCCCTGCACAGGCATGTCCACAGCGTGGCTCCCTTGGTCCTCTGAGCCCATTTCTCCTGCCCTTTGTGTCCTGGTTCGTTCCCATTCTTCATTGCATCTTCCCACAATTGCCAATGACACTTTTCTAGAATAATCCTTAACACCAATCTTTACTACACTGACGATCAAAATAAAGATAGTTCCCACACTACCCCCAGGACATGCTTGGGGCCAAAGCCATCTTTGTTACCCCAGCACTGTTAACCTCCCCTGCGTGTTCATGGGGCATCTGAGACCCCATGAGTCAAATGGCGTGACCAAGGTCACACTGCTAGGAAACTGCAGATGCTAATTTGAGTATGAATCTTCAGATTTACGGTAGCCTAGGGCTGGGTGTCCAGGCGGTTTGGCTCTGTCTCCATGCTTCAGGTATTGAAGATGGGTGCTCAGAGGAAGTGGAGCCTTTTAGAAGGAAGCTAGGTCGGCACTGGCCAGCTGCCCTCATCTTAGGGAAAGTTCACCATGAAGGTAGAAACAGATCCCAAGAAGCAGAGCCAAGAAATGTAGAGAAAAAAATTGAGAACAGAGGATCCTTTTTGATGTCCTATTTCAATCCGTATGTGAAGCCTTGGTCACTTCCCTTTAACAAACTAACATATTCCTTTTGTACTCAAGCCCTGATGAGTTGGGCTATGTACACTTAGACTCATTCCAAGCTTTTGCACAGAAGACACGGCTCTGTTTACAGGTGTCTGAGGACGTGCGGTGTGGAGCCTTGCATCTCTGCCCCATAGGGGACACAAAAAGTCTCTGCAAAGCTGTAGGGTGCAAATTTCACCCACTTCCTCCCCAGCAAACAGTTCAGGGAGAAAGGCTCCCCTCTGTTAGCCAGACCAGAGTGATGTCTTTATTCCAGGATCTTGATTTAAAGTGAAAACAAAAACAAAAGAAATCTAATAAGACTTTTAAAATAAATAAATGTTAAAGTAAGTATTATTCTAACAAACTCCAATTATAAAATTGTGTCCATTCATTTGTAACCGCTCCGGTGATCTTGTTCAGCTCTGGATCAGAGCTCCAGGTATCTAGACCCCTTCATCGAAGAATCCTTTGCCTTTTCCCTGTGGTTTCTGCTGTCCCACTGGCTCATCTGCACAGAGATCACTCCACTCCTCCACATCATGAATCTACCGGGGTGACGGGCTGAAGTAAACCAGGGGTTCCTACTCTAGCCCATCCTTGGAGGCTCCTCAGAAGGAGGATTCTACCAGGCCTAGGCTCCCAGAAGGACAGCCAGCAGTGAAAGCCCAGGTTCCAAGCCAACACAGGGCTTGGGACAGACAAGAGTAAACTCAGATATTTACAAGATTGAGCAAGCTTCTCTTCTTTGTGATTTCAGAACATTCTTCAGCACTCCAAAGAACAACCTCACACCCATCAACAAGATAGTGGGAAGGAGAACACGTTACTCCCACGCTCCTGGGCTGGCATTTCCTTCTTCTCTGTGAGAAAGAAATGGCCTTCCTCTCTCTCCTGGGGAGAACAGGGTGGGGATAATATAGGAGAAGACTGCGAGCTGCCAATTATGTCCCTGCCCTTGGGCTCTGACATTCAAACAGGAGAACAAAAGACCCAAAGAGGCCTTCATTCTAAGAGCCAAGGAAACTACACATTCTGAGTGTGGGAGGGGAACACCCCTTCAGCTCTGCCGGGACTGCCCCCTTCTGTTAGGAATGCTAGGAACCTGGGGTGAGACCTCTCAGCCCTGCAAGGGAAGGGGCCTTGATGAGTTGGCTGTTCTTTCTGGTCTTATAAACCTGAAGGAGTGGGGGCAGGGTCTGGGGCTGCCTGTTGTCTCCTGTGGTTGGATATGTCCTGTGGCACCATAGTAAGATCCATGGAGAAGGGCACTATACTCTTGGACTTCCAGCCTGCAGAGTCAAGACCCAATGGGAGGCCTATTTTTTTTTTTCTCAAAGTAACCCAGACTCGGATATTTCATTGTAGTAAAGAAAGCTAATGGAAGGACGTTGTGTTACAGAGTTTTTCAACCTATGGGTCATGGGCCCTTTGGCAAAGCTCTACTTCCAAAAATATCTACATTATGATTTTTAACAGTAGCAAGATTACAGCTATGAAGTAGCAGCAAAATAACTGTATGGCTGGGGGTCAGCACAGCATGAAGAACTGTATTAAAGGGCTGGAGCATCAGAAGGTTGAGAAGCACCCATCTTTGATTTAGCTCTCCGTTGCTGTGATAAACACCACAGACAAAAGCAATCTGGGGAGGAAAGGGCTTGTGTAGTTTACTTCTATATCACATACCATCACTGAGTGAAGTCAGGGGAGAGAACTCAAGGCCAGGACCTGGAGGCAAGAACTGAAGCCGAGCCCATGGAAGGAGGCAGTTTACAGGCTTGTTCCCCACGGCTTGCTAAGCCCGAGTCCTTAGACCATCCAGGACCACCTGCCCGGGGTGGCATGGGCCATGGTGGGCTGTGTCCTCCCACATCAATCATTAATTTCCCCCAAAATGCTCCCACAGACTTGCGTACAAGCCATCCAATGGACGCAGCTTCTCAATTGCGATTCCATTTTCCCAGATGGCTCCAGCCTGTGTCGAGTCGACAAAAAACTTAACAGTAAACCATCCTCATAATTTGAAAATTCAAGTGGGTTTTAATACCAGTTAAAAAATACAAGAGTGGGCCGGAGAGATGACTCAGTGCCTAAGAGAACTTGGTGCGGGAGAACTCAAGCTCAGTTCCCAGCACGCATATGGCAGCACCCAGACAGCTACAACTTCAGTTCCAGGGAATCCGACACCCACTTTTAACCTCCACAGGCACCAGGCACACGATTAATGGAAATACATATGAGTAGGCAAAACACTCTTACACATTAAAATAATCAAAGTAAAAAAAATTTTTTTTAAATACGTTAAATAAATAGAAGGGTAACATCAAGCTGTGGACTCGGTCACTATCGTTCTAGGGAAGCTGGGATGGTTGTTCTGTAACAGAAGACCTGGGCCAAGCAGATCGGAGAGTGGAGGGCGGAGTCGGTGACGTCATCGACGTCAGCTAGCATTGGTTTTGCGTTTTCCCAGGAAAAGCTGCTCTCTTTATTTGCTCCTCCTCCCCAGCTCCCTATGATGGCATCACGAGGCTAATTTCCCTTCTCTCCTTCCCATTCTCTCATTCCACTCTCTCATTCTGGGTAGAGTGCTAGGCAGTGGGCATTCAAAGAAAATGAAGACGTTTCTTTCTCCTCAGAGAGGCTGAGTTGGTGGAGAAGCCAATGCCAGAACACAAACCTTCCTGATCCAGTTTCATGACAGGCAGCCATGAGGATGTACAAGTGTGATGCACCATCTCAAGGGGGTTATCCCAGTATGATTTATAAAGAAACCCTGAAATAACATAACTGTCTGATAAGAAAATGGGGACATGTAACAGGCTGATATTTGTAAGTACCATAAACAATGTGTGAAGGAGCACATTGCATTCATAATTAGAGAAAAGAACTTCATTAAACCCTCCATATACGTACATAGACACGCACACACAGCACAGCACATACAACACAAAACACTCAACACACACATACAATGCACATAGACACCTGCTCTTACAGATTAAGCAGAAATCCTAGGCTCCCACTCTAGGGCTCAAGTCTGGCCACCATGTTAAGTCACCTACATTGTGTTTCTACCTTGTTTATCCATGCCATGTTTTAAAATGAAAGACTGAAGATACTACTATGACCTCTGGCTTCTGTTGAAGCCTGAAAAGAAGGGACTTTAGGAAGTCCACCTCCTCCATAGCGGCTGTTGGCTGAACCTATACAGCAGGCTCCCCCTAGATGCAGGTCACATACTGACAGTCATCTCCCACACAGAGGCTAGGGATCACTAACATCTGATAACTAGCCTGACTGACTCAGAGATAACAGCTTCCTGACCACTGAATATGTTTTCTCTTAAAGAGAGCAGAATTGTCTATGAGAATAAATGTCTGGTAGAAGTACAAGGTGCTGGTCAGCTTTCCTCAACTTAACACCAACTAGAGTCACCTGGAAAGAGGGAACCTTGGTTGTGGAGTCACCTCCATCGTATTTGCCCTGGGCGTGTCTGTAATGCATTGTATTGACTAATGATTGATGTGGAAGGGCCTAGCCCGATGTGGAGGGTGCCACCCCTGGGAAGATAGTCCTAGGTTGTATTGGAATGCAAGCTAATCAAGCCATGGAGAGTAAGCCAGTAAGCAGTACCCTTCCATGACCTCTGCGCCAGATCCTACTTCCAGGATCCAGCCTTGAAATAAACCCCTTCTTTCCCATGGTTTTGGTCATGGTTTTATCCTACCAACAGAAATCAAACTAACAAGTGTAGGTAGGTAAGTAAATAGGTGATCTCTAGCAGACAACAGAAATTGGTACATTGATATATAAATGATATATAGGTATAGATGTTAATTAGAAAAGGAATCATGCCCACAGCTATCAAAGATGAAGAAAACACAGATGAACAAGAAATTAAAAGTTTTGGCACAATAAAGAAAACCATCATGAAAGCGCACAGCAAGGAAGGAAAATCTTTATCAGCCACACCACAGACAAGGAGCTAATTCAAAGTTGACAAAGAATTGCAGAATAAATACCAAGGGAAAGATTTAATTTCATTTCACATCTTCCAGATTATAGTCCATCACTAAGAGAAACCAGGAAAGGAGTCAAAGGCAGGGACCTGTAGGCAGGAACCAAAGCAGAGGCTGTAGAGGAATGTGACTTACAGGCTTGTGATTCATGACCTGATCAGCTTGCTTTCCAACGGGCTAGTGAATCTGAATAGCCATTTCAAAAGACGAGACACAAATGGCAGCACTAACTATTTTTAAAGGTGATCGACATCCTTGGCCATCAAGGAAATGCAAATCAAAACTGCCTTGAGATTCCTTCTCACCCCAGTCAGAAGGGCTGTCAGCAAGAAATCTGATGACAGATGTCAGTGGAGAGGGTGTGTGGACAGAGGAACTCTTACTGTTGATGGGAATGCAAACTAGCACAGCCATTATGGAAATCAGTTTGGAGGTGCCTCAAAAAATTACTACCATATGACCCAGCTAGTCTACTTCAGGGCATATTCTCAGAGAACTCCATAATCCACTATAGAGATATTTGCACAAACATATTTATTGATGTTTTATTTATGATAGGAAGGAAAGTCCATCAACAGATGAATGGGTAATAACAATGTGGTATGTATGTAAAAAAAAGTTATTCCTCTCTACAGAAAAAAAGAAATTACAACATTTTCAGGAAAAAGAATGAACTTGGAATATATAATATCAAGCAACGTTACCCAAAATTAGAAAGGAAAAAAATACAATACTTCACCATATGCAGATCCTAGGCTACCGTGTGTGTGTGTGTGTGTGTGTGTGTGTGTGTGTGTATGTGTGTGTGTGTGTGTGTGTGTATACACCTATAAGGGTGGATATGGTATGACATTCATAAAGGAGGACGAGAAAGGATATTAGGTCATAAGAATAAAATACAGACAAAAAGATGCATGAATTATTAAAGAGAATATAAAGCTAATTGTTTTACTATTTTAACTGTATTCTTTCTTTTTGTGATATATAACTGCATAAAATATAATGGATAAGAAATGTGTAACTCTCTAAAAGAAGAATGGCCATTTTAGATAGTATTCTAACAGGCCATTGAGGTATACAAAGTTTGGGACTGGATGAGTGGTTTACTTAATAGGGCTAAGTAATATTCTTATTTGTGAATTCATTACAATAAAATGATTTTATTGCTTAAGACAATCTGTAAATCATGAGTGTAGAAGGAGAAGAATTTCATGCTAAATGCTTAAGAAGCAATTTCAATAGAATGCCCCAAAACTCGGGAAAGAGATGGCCATGCAGGTATAGGAGAAATTGAGACTATGAAAACAGACAAGACTAGAAAAGAATCTCCCCACATCACATTACAGTTAAAACACTGAGTGTAGAGAACAGAGAAAGTATTGCTGGAAGCTGGACGATAGAAGTAAGTTGCATAGGAAGGTGGACTGATTAGAATAACAGCAGATTTCTCAATAGAAACTATAAAAGCCAAAAGGCCTTGGAATAATGTGCTTCAGGTTCTGAGAAACAGAAATTGCCAAATACCCTGCAGAACTACCTGTTGCAATTGAAAGAGAAATGTTTCCACAATGAAGAAATGTTAAAGAAGTCTGTGATTGTTAAACCAGCGCTGCAGAAGGTACTCAAAGGAATTTTTTAGACTGAAAAGAAAATACATGCATGAGGCTATAGGGAAGACATATTAAAACAGAGGTTAAGGGGCAGGAGAGATGGTGCAGCAGTTAAGAATATTTGTTGCTAATGCAGAGCATTTGGGTTTCCAGCATCCATGTGCTGACTTACAACCATCTGTAACTCCAGTCCCAGGGACTAGCAGCAACATGGCCATGCCTACCCATTATCTCAGCCTCTCTTTGAATGTCAGGGGGAGATAATCATGCTCCCCTCAGAGCAGCACTGCAAAGGGCAATCCCTGTGTTCTCTGTCTCTGACTCGGAGCCCCAAGAACAAAGAGAGCCCAGGTACCTCAGGCACCTAAGGAGGGGTTAGAGTCTCAGCTCTGTTAATAACCAAGCTGAAACCCATCACAGACAAGCAGATGCTTAGCCCCTCCCACAGGCCTTTGTCACCAACCCCTCCTCTGCATGTTGGCCCAGGAGCGACACTTGGAAGTTCCCACAGTCTATAATGGCTTCTCACCAACAGGTCCAGCCAGAAGTACTGTGCAGTGAATGAATACCTGCCACAGGCCCCTTGTTCCTACATCAGTCAGTCCCTTGCACCTGCTCCTGACAGACAGCTTCAAAGGCTTTCTTTTTCTTTTCTTTTCTTTTTTTTTCCTTACATTTATTTATTTTATTTCAGTGCATAGTGTTTTGCCAGTGTGTATGTCTGTGTGAGAGTGACAGGTCCTCTGGACCTGGAGTTATAGACAGTTGTGAGCTGCCATGTGGGTGGTGGGAATTGAACTCAAGTCCTCTAGAAGAGCTGTCAATGATCTTAACCATTGAGCCCTCTCTCCAGCCCCCAAGACATTCTTTCTGCACTAACACACAGAGTGAAGCAGGACTCAACAGAGAAGTTCACATTGCCTCATACAAACTTTCTGTCCCTCAGCCTAGTACTTTCTGGATTCATACATTCTCACTTCAGTGTTCCATTGGGAAGCCAAACTGCATCAGAGAGACTCTCTAGAAAGTTTCAGGTCAGTGAGTAAGAGAATGGATGGTGGGATGTGGGAAATGGAGCCAGCTATCCAGATGGACACCAGGACATGACTTCAAAGCTGGTTGGAGTAACCAAGATAGTCCCTCACTGGTAGCAAGCTTTCTTGTCAGAATATCTTCGGACTGCCAGCCCACAAATAATAACCTGGAGATTTATTATTAATTATGAAAGCTTGGCTTTTAGGTTTGTCTTAACTAGTTCTTATAACCTAATCCATATTTTTATCTATGTTCTGTCACGTGGCATTACCTCTCTTCCATCTGGCACCTCTTGTCTCTTTTCTGTGTCTGGCTGGTAACTCTGCCTTTCTTCCTCCCAGAGTCCTCTCTGTCTCCAGAAGTCCTGCCTATATCTCCTGCCTAGCTATTGGCTATTCTGCTTTTTATTACACCAAGTACAGCAATACGACTTCACACATTGTACAAATATTCCACAACACTCTCATATCACACTTACTCAGCTCTGTAGACACAATATTCCCAGGATGCAGATGATGCTGAGGGTGAATACTAGAGGTCCTGGTGCAGCTGGGGAAACAGCATAGGTCCCAGGTCCAAGCACATTCCTTGTCCAGCTTCCAAGCCTGTCTGGAGGAGTGGTAGAAAATGGGGGTGGCTGTGGCTTAACCCTAGTTTTCTATCACAGTAGGATTGGGCTTTTCAGATGACTGTGACAGAGCTTTGTAGGGGTGCCTGCACATTGCTCTCAGTCAGAGCCTGTCTGGACAAATCTACCTTACCGCAGGAGACTGCCAAGACTTCATTTCTGCATGTCTGCAGGCCTGTGTTCATTGATTCTGCAGATACCACCTGAGTTCTGAACACAGGAGAGGACAAGCCCTGGTCCTCACTATCTGGGACCATTCAGCCTGGTCTAAAACAGACTATAAACGAGAAAGTAAACCAAAGAGTGACAAACTGGAAGCCTCTGGGAAGAAAACCAAATGAAAAGCTCAAGGCTGAAAAGGAAGTCCATTTTAAAGGCTGGTCAGGGAGGGGCCTTTCTAGGACTGTCCCTTGGATGCCTGAGCTGAGAAAGTAACCAGGAATCACTTGAGATAGTGTCACTGTCCTGATGAGCACCACAGCCAGCATTGGTAGATTCAATGATACTCACTGAGCTGCCCACTTGACTCTAATGTCTATGTGGGAAAGCATCAGGACTCCCAGCTGCACACGTGGAAATTGAGAATCAGAGAGACAGCCTGGCCAAGGCGAGCACAGCCTGAGTGCCCATGCTGGCCTGGACCTAACAGGCCTGGGTCTTGCTCTGAGGAGTTTGCATATGCCTGTCTTTGAACAATCTCTGCATTTTGTTCTGGGATCTCCCCCAAAAAGCCTACTGTGACCTTGGGGATCACCTCTTCCAGAAAGTCCAGAGTCAGGTTTCCTCTGTGCCTCTAAGGCTGTTTAAGGGAGAAAGGCTGATTTTTCTCACAGTTCCAGAGGCATTGAGTCCACTGGTGGGAAATGTATAACAACAGTTGGGAAATGGCAGTCAACCCAGGAGGAAACCAGCTGATCACATTTCCACCCACAAACAAGAAACAGAGAAAAAGAAGTGATAGTATAAACCTTCAAAAGCTATAAATCCTAAACTACATATCCTCAGTGATTTTCCCTAGTCATGTATCCCCTCCAGCAAACCTTCTAAAGACTCCATAACCTCCCCAAAGGGTGCCACCATAGGTGACCAAGTGGTCACAAGCATGGGCCTAGAAGGAGACATTCCTCATCCACTACACTGGGAAAGGCTCCTTTGCTGAAGTTGCACACTCAAAGGCAGACTCCTTTAGAAGCTCAGTCAACTGGGGTGCTTATTTCTTTTTATCATTTTTTAATTTTGATTTTAAAAAATTTTCCATACCCTTCTCCCAACCCTCCTCCAGCCCCCTCCCAACTCTTTCACACTCCAGAGAAGGCAAGAAACCCCAAGGTGAACCAATTCGGTATGGCATATCCAGTTGAGGTAGGGCTGGGTCCCTCGCTCAAGTATCAAGGCTGAGAAAGGTGTTTTCCCACTTCAAAGAGCTAGTTCACGGACCCAGGATAGACTCTGATCCAATTACAAGAGGTACCAGAAACTGTCTGTGCCTTTCGACTGTCATCTACATTCAGGGGGTCCAGGTCTGTTCCTGATCCTTCTGCTCATGCTGGGACCAGCTCCTTCTCTTCAGCTGGACCCGCTCTTCTCTGCTCGATGTCCAGCTATGGATCTCTGCATCTGCCTCCATCAGCTGCAGGTGAAGATTCTGTAATGGCGATTAGGGTGGTCATTCATATGATAATAGGGGAAGGCCAGTGTAGGCACCCTCTCCACTATTGTTTGGAGTCCTAGCCGGGCTCATTCTCTGGGTTCGTGGGTGTTCCCTTGTATTCAAGTTTTTCTCTGATCTGGGGCAGTTCTTAAAGACTTCTAAACTAAATCCCAGAAAGGAAAGCCCCTTCCTCTAGCTAGCTCAGAGTCCACCCAAAGTGGGCCACATTCCACTATGACCATCCAAACAGGAGCACTACAAGAGGAGAAGGAACATCATTGCCAGGAGAGAAACTGAGGCAGGAGTTGAAGACAAGATCCATTCCATGCTCAGGCCTCAGGGCCACTCTCCATAACTCCCAGAGACCAGCATTTTCCAGTGCCCTCGTTCTGTAACTCGTGACCAGAAACACTCCAGATGCCTATGCACAGGAAATACTGATTAAATGAGAGCATTGGACCAAACATGGGGCAGATCTCCTTGAGTCCTCTAAGGCTCTGTTGATTTATAGAATAACAGCCAACAGGAAAGCAGGCTGGGCTGGTGGGCAGGCTCCCTGAGGCTGGAGGGGAGGACCCTAGGGCCTACCCAAACATATACCTGTGCTTCACCCACAGGTGCCAGGCCCTCTTGCCTCTGGGGAGTTGCCCTCACGCTCCCCTCACAGAGGCCACAGGCATGAACTGGGCCTCTTGCCATGACCTGGCTGGGCCTGTGGTGTGAGCTACAGAAGGCAGCCCAGGTTTGCCTGGAAGCTCGGGGTCACCAGTCAGAGCGGATGCTTTGAATTTAGACCCGGGTTTATGAGCCGTGGCGGCCGCCAGCAGGGACAGGGCGCAGTCCATGGGCCAGGGGCCGAGGGAGGAAGGCACACTTTTAATGGAGTTGCCTGTTTCTCCCAAATATTACGCTAGGCAGGGAACTTGGACTAGAATGAAAGACGAGGGTCTAATTTTAGACAGTACCTATGAATGAAACTTGACCCGGGCCTGGGGAGGAAATACCTTCCACAGGCCCATGCCAGGGCCAGCGTGTGCGATTTTCTGCTAAATCAGGCAGCTCCAACAAACAGGTCGCTGCCGAGACTTGGGTTGTCTCTTTGCTGTACTAAAGCCATGTCACTTCTTAACCCACCGCTCTCTTAGCCCTGCTTCTTTCACACAAACTTCTGGTCACCGTTTCCTCATGTTCCAGATAGTTAACCCTCGGCTCCTCTTTTCTCTACCCTGCCCTTCCTGACCAAGAGCCTAAGACGTTAGGTCAAGCTAGCCTGACTGCAACGCCATCAGAATCAAGCAGGAGCTCCATCGAGGTCAAGACCTCAAGAAGAAAGGTCCACAGTCTGCCCCATCCATGGCTGCCTTCAAAGTGCCCTGTATACAGCCTGGTAAGGATCTGAGTTCAGTCAGTACCATCCCTTAAGACAAGATAGTTACCCCGTGGTTTGTCTCTTCCAAGTCTAGGTTGAGTGAAGCTGAAGGCATTTCCTGTCCCCAAACATCCACCATCTTTTCTTCCTCTTTCTTTAATGTGATTTGGCAAACCTCCCCAGGTAGCAAAGAATAGTAGGAGCTGCCATAACTGTGGGTACTGAACCACGGCATGGCAGAATGAACAGGCCAGCACCCCCATTACCAAGTGTCCTCAGTATGTCTGGATGTTTAGTGACTCTTTTGTCCCCATTAAGCCTCTGTTTATACATCTATAAAATGGGATGGCAACTTCCCAGGACAGTGGTGATAGGTAGAGTGTTTTAAATTCTGGAACTCTGCCAAGGGCATCCTTGAGCATCAAACCTGAGTTCTTGTCAAGGTCTTTGTCTTCAGTAGGACAGGTGTGATGGCTAACACTAGGTTCCAAATTGGAGGGGCCGTTGACCCCCCAAATAGATTGTCAGACATCCTCTGGGGTGTTTGCAGATGAGATTAGCATTTATGTAAATGGATATGAACAAAGATGGCTTCCTCCTTATAGAACTGAACCTCATCCAACCAGAGAAGACCAGAGTGGCACAAAAAGCCTGACCTTCCCTAAGCAGGTATGAACTCGGCAGCAGACAACCTCAACTTAAACCATAGCACCAGCTCTGTCCTGGGTCTCCAACTCTACTGATTTTGAGCCCCCATAGACTCATGAGCTGGTTCCTTCAGAAAAATCACCCTTTGTAGGTCGAGTTTCATTGAAGAATGCTGTGATTCCTTTACCAGCTTGCAGCTGTCACAGAATGTGTTAATTACTTTTCTTACTGAGGTGACAAATACCTGGCAAAAAACTCAGGGAAAGAAAGACGGACTTTTATTCCAGTTATAAGAGCAGAGTCCATCATGGCAAGAAACTGAGGGCACAGGAGCTTGATCACACTGCAGCCACAGTCAAGAAGCTTCTTCCTTTATAGTTACACAGTCCAGAATCCCAGACCATGGCATGATGTCATCCACATTTAGGGTGCACCTTCAAATTTCAATTAACCCAATCTAGAAACTCTCTCATGGATATGCCCAGAAGTTTATGTCTTAGATGATTCTAGACCTTGTAATGTTGGCAATTGATATTAACTATCACAAGTCCACCCTTGGTCATCTTGAAACCCAAACATAATTTTTAGCCATAACTTCCACATCTTGTCCCTGTGGGTTCATAGCCCATCTCATAACACAAAATCCAATCAGTACAATTTCAAAAGTCCCCATGGTCTCTAACAGTTTCAACAACACTTAAGCCTGGGAGATGGCTAGTAGATATAAGCAGTTGCTGTGCAAGCATGAATATTTGAATTAAAATTCCTAAATCCCACATAAAAAGCTAACCATGGCTTAGCTTATCCATAACTCCAGCATTGGAGGTTCAGGTTGCTTTCTACTCTAACAATGAGAAACCCTGTCTCAAGGATGTTAAGACAGACAGCAATAGAAGACATCTGACATCTTTCTCTGACCTCTACATTCACCTATGCAAACACATATGCATTTGTACTTGTGTATGCATGCTGGATAAATAAAACTAATTTTGATAGTGGCTGTATAGGTTTGCACTCTCCCCAGTAACGGAGGAGTGTTCCCCTTGCTCCACATCCTCTCCAGAATGAGCTATCACTTGTGGTTTTGATCTTAGCCTTTCTGACAGGTGTAAGATGGAATCTCAAAGCAGTTTTGATTTGCATTTCTCTGATGGCAATGTTGTGGGATATTCACCAGAGAAGAATGGTTGGATATAGTTTATGCCAATGGAAATGGTTTATGGTTATTAGCCAACTGGGGATTACACAGGGAGTTTAGGGGATCCCAGTGTAGCCCTGAGCCTTTCCCAGGATGATGCTTTTAAGCACAAAAACTATCTTCTAGGTTGATATAGTTCAGTTAACAAGATCAGTTAACCAGAAGCAGAACTACAGAAGCTAAAAGGCAAGGTTAGTACATTTAGAGACTTTCCCAGAACTCTGGACTTCGATTGATTAGGCCTTTGTTTTAATTTTGACAGGTGGTACTGTTTGTGTTCTGAGTTTTAGAGCCTGAATAGTACTTCCAAAATGGAGTTAGTTATGCTAAGGTCTGGAACTCTGTTACAGCTAAGGATGTTGAACATTCCTTTAGGTGTTTATCAGCCATTTGAGATTCTTCTGTTGAGAATTTTCTGCTTAAATCTGTAATCCATTTTTTAATTGGATTATTTGGTTTGTTGATGTCTGGTTTCTTGAGTTCTTTAAATATTTTGGATATTAGCCCTCTGTCAGATGTGGAATTGGTAAAAAATCTTTTCCCATCCTGTGAGCTGCCATTTTGTCCTATTGACAGTGTCCTTTGCCATATAGAAGCTTTTCAGTTTCTTGAGATCTCATTTATCAATTGTTGTTCTTAGTGCCTGTGATACTGATGATTTGTTCAGGAAGTCGTTTCCTGTGTCAGTGTATTCAAGGCTATTTCCCATTTTTTCTTTTATTAGGTTCAGTGTATCTGGTTTTATGTTGAGGTTTTTGATCTACTTAGATTGAGTTTTGTGCAGGGTGATAGATATTGTACAGAATTATTTTAGCTGTCTTTAGTTTTTTGGTTTTCTTATATGAAGCTGAGTATTTTCCTTTGAAGAATTGTATTTGAATTTTGATAAGGATTGCATTGAATCTGTAGATTGCTTTTGGTAGGATGGCCATTTTTACTGTTAATCCTACCAATCCATGAGCATGGGAGATCTTTCCATCATCTAATATCCTCTCCAATTTATTTCTTCAAAGACTTGAAGTTCTTGTCATATAGATCTTTCACTTGCTTGGTTAGAGTTACCCAAGATATTTTATACTATTTGTGGCTGTTATAAAGGGTGTTGTTTCCCTGATTTCTTTCTCAGTCCATTTATCATTTGTGTATAGGAAGGCTACTGATTTCTTTTTTAGTTAATCTTATATCTGGTCACTTTACTAAAGGTGTTTATCAGCTATAGGAGCTCCCTGACTTTGGGGGGTCATTTGTGGATGCTATCACATCATCTGCAAATAATGATTCTTTGACTTCTTCCTTCCCAATTTGCATCCCCTTGATCTCCTTCAGTTGCCCTACTGCCCCAGCTAGAACTTCAGTTACTACATTGAATAGATATAGAGAGAGCTGATAACCTTGATTTGTCAGAAAATTGGAGATTGATATACCTGAAGACCCTGCTATACCACTCTTAGGCATATACCCAAAGGATGCACCATCCTACCACAAGGATACTTCCTCAACTATATTTATAGCAGCTTTATTTATAATAGCCACCAACTAGAAGCAATTTAGCTGTCTCTCAACCAAAGAATGGGTAAAGAAAATGCAGTACATTTACATGATAAACTATTACTCAGTTGCTAAAAAAAAATGACATCATGAAATTTACAGGCAAATGGATAGAACTAAAAAGGAAAAAATCATTCTGAGTGAGGTAACTCAGGCCCAGAAAGGCAAGCATGGTATGTATTCACTTGTAAGTGGACATTAGTTGTTAAGTAAAGGACAATCATGTTACAATCCACAGACCCAGAGAGACTAGGTAACAAGGAGGGCTGGGTCGGGGGGAGTGTCAGTGAGTGAATCTCCCTGGGAAGGGAAAATAGAATAAAATTTATGGTGGGCTGTGGGCAGGAGAGAATGGGAACAGGAGAAGTGGGGGGAGGTTATGATGAGAGACAACTGGGATTGGGGGAGGTTCCTAGGGGACAATGTGGAAACCTAGTGCAGTGAAAACTTCCTGGAATCCGTGAGACTGAGCCTAGGGAGGACTCCTAGTGATGGGGGAGGAGGCTGAACCAGCCATCTTCTGTAACCAGACATGAGTGGGACAGGGACATAAACCAGCCACAAAACCTTCTACCTACAATCTGTTCTACCTCTAAGATGTCCTGGGGTAATGGTGACACAGAACTTGAGGGAGTGGCCAACCAATGACTGGTCTAATTTGAGGCCCATGCCACAAAGGGAGCCCATGCCTCACATCACCTAGATGGCCAGGAACCAGAGACTGGACAGGTCAGAGACCCAGGATAGAACCAAATACAATTGACAAAAGAAAAGTCAATAAAAAACATTCCTAATGATATTCTGCTATATTCATAGATCAGTACCTAGTGTTAGTTTCATGCGTGAGAGCAGATATACACTAACAAGGCCACTAGAGTTTATTTAAGAGAGGATTCCCAGGCTGGTGAAGAAGCAGAGGAGCAGGACAGAAGTCAGGGGACAGAGCAAAAAGGGCCAGAACATGTGTTCGCAGTCTCTTTTAAGGGAAGGGGCATGCATAGGTATGGGTCATGGGTCCAGGGAGGTGCTTCCATATGCAGTGCCTCAGGGTTTACGCAGTCATGCCCAGGGGCATGCCTCCATACAAGGTGCATCCCACCTGGGCCAGAGTTGGCTCAACTACGTGGAATGCCAGGAATCCTAACACCTAGTCCAATTGTTATCAGAGAAGTGTCATTCTGCAACTAAAGAGAGCAGATGCAGAGACCCGGAGCCAGATACTAGGTGGGGCCAAGAGAACCCCACAGAACAGGGAGCAGAAGAATTGTAGGAGCCGGAAGGGTGGAGGGCATCATGGGAACATGACCCACGGAATCAGCTAAGCAGGACTCAAAAGGGCAAACAGACGGAAGTGACAAACAGGGACCATGTGTGGGTCTTTTGCATATGTACTACGGTTGTGCAGCTTGTGGGACCCCCAACACTGGGAGTGGGGCTGTCTCTGACTCTTTTGCTTGTGCTTGGGACCCTTTTCCTCTTACTGGGTTTCTCCATCCAGCCTTGATAGGAGGATCTTTGTGCTTGGTCTTATTGTAACAAGCTGTGTCATATTCTACTGATATGTCTGGGAGGCCTGCTCTTTTTTTTTGGGGGGGGGGATTAGAGGAGCAGATCTAGGGTAGAAGGAATGTGAAAGTTGTTGTGGAAAGGAGTAGAGGAGGAAAAATTATCAGGATATAATGTATGAGAGAAGAATAAAAAAAAAGAAAAGGAAAAAATTAATTGAAAAGTTAAATAAGGGCTGTCGAGATGGCTTGGTGGATGAGGGCACTTCCTACCAACACTAATGCCTTAGTTCAACAGCTGGGACCAACAGAGAATGAGAGGACTGGGTCTTTCCAGGTGTCCGCTGACCTCTACACATTTGCTGTGTATATTCACATGCTGAGTGAGCACACCGCCATCACCACCACCGTGTGTGTGTGTGTGTGTGTGTGTGTGCGCACGCACACACACACACACACACACACACACACACACACACACACACACAATGCAAACTTTTGAAGTGCAAGAGTCTTTTCTGAGACTCGGGCAGTCTCTTAACTATGAGCCTGTAGTATCAAAAAAATAAATCACAGGGTTATGGAGATGGCTCTGTTGTTGAAGTGTTAGCCACACAAGTACAAAGATGTGTGTTTAGATCTGTAACTTCCATGGAAAAAGCTAGGCTCTCTAGCTTTTTATGTACCCATAATTCAAGTGTGGAGGAAACCAAAACAGAAGGATCCCTGCAACCCCCTTGCTAGAGAGCCTCCCGGAATCAATGATTCCAGGTTCGATGACAAAGCCTGTCTTCAAAATAAGATGGTGAGTGACTGAGGAATACAGTTGATGTCAATCCCTAGTCTCCACACGCACACATGCAAGAACACACAAACAGGAGCCCATGTCAACTTAACACAAGCTATGATCATCTGAGAGAGGAACCTCAATCAAAAAATGTCCCAGAAGATCTGAGGCAAGTCTAGAGGACATTTGCTTAGTTAGCAATTGATGTCAGAGGAACATTGTGAGTGGTGCCATCTGGGGCTGGTGGTCATAAGCTCTGGTTTAAAAAGCAGGGTGGGCAAGCTGAGAGGGCCAAGCTAGCAAACAGCACCTCTCCAGGACCTCCTGCCTCTAGGTTCCCATCCAGTTGAATTTCTACCTTCAGGATACGTAAGTTTCCTCTCAAGTTTTTTGTTTGTTTGTTTGGTCACAGTGTAGCAAAAGACACACACACACACAATTAACTTCTATACTTCTAACACACAATGGTTCAGAGGAAGCATTCCCATTTCAAAAGGCAGCATCAGAACCAAAGCAATAAAAAAATCAGACCAAAACAAGACTGAAACCCAGCAGAGCAAACAACAAATCCTGCAGCTTCACATCAGGCATCTTAGACCCACGATGGAATCATCTGAGCTCCAAAGGGCTGGATAGCCCTTTCCTATAACACATAGCCTTTTTCTTGGGCCAGTCTATTTTATTTTTTAAGCTTTCCTTGGTGGACATCCAAAGGTCCTAGAATCTCCAAAATCCTGTGGCCTTCTTTGCAAGTTAAGCTTCATCTTCATAATGTTAGAAAGTAGCATCTCAGGACCTCCTGTTAAGAAATCTGACCCTTTCTCACACTGCTTGGCCTCAATAGGCTTTTGGAATCTTGGCACAAGCCCTCAACGACTCGCTCAGTCTTGCAATTTTTTTTATGCTCACAAAACTACTAGTATATGAATAAGGCTGTCCAGTTTTGTGACCAGCTCAGGATGTAACCTGGCCCTTTGGTCCACAATTGCATTGGCCACCATGTGTTATCCAGATTGACCCTGGAGAAACATTTCCCTAAGTGATTTGTTGCTGGAGTTTGTTTGTTTGTTGGGGGTTTTCTTTGTTTACTTGTTTGTTTTCTTTTTCACAGCATTCTAGGTTTAGTTTTTCTCCTTTCAAATGAATTTGCATTTTTCAGAGGCTAGTGATAGGTGGGGTCCTCCCCAGGGCTCCTTTCCTCTGTCCCAGGGTGGAACAGAAGTTTGTCCATAATGATGCTAATCTCTTTAATAATTACAGATGCTTTCTCAGAACTGGCCTTGTCTGGAAGTTTCAACTTCCTTCTTTCCCCACCAAACAGCACATTTTCTTTCTCTTACTGTACACGTGGATAAGTAGGCCCAGACACCACGGCATACCCCGAATACTACCCTGTCTTGAGTTGCTCAAACAACTCAGTCTATTGATTTTGAATTCAATCTTGCTCAAGTTCTCTGGACATGTGCACACCGCAGCCAGATTATAATACAAATGGCTTCGATGCCAGGTCTTGATAGAGTTCCTGGTCGCCTTTTTAGCATCATAAGCTGGCCTTTCCTACCAATATTTCTGCTGGTATTCTGTGCTAGGAATCATGGAGTCTGCCTGGTCTGTTGCCTTCAGAGGAATACATCATAGGCTTCTCAGATTAGAGCCCATGGTTCCTGGAGCCCTGTGTCCCTTTCAATTCCTCAGAAACCAAGGAACTCCCTCAGGCAGTGAATCATCTAGGACACCTTCACATCTCTGTGTTTTCTAGTAGTCAGTGAAGCATATGAGAGCATGGCTGGCCAATTAGTCTTAGATGATAAACTTGTGTACTCTGTATAGCTTGCAAACATCATCAGATACTGGCAACAATCTTTGTATCAATCCTGGGAAAAGCCCCTATTTTTTGTTTCTGATAAGGGTATAAAAAGTCTAATTGCTTCCAATTAACTTGTCACAGTCTCAGTCTTGCTGAGACCCCTCCAACCTGTGCCTGGTCACTGGCTGTATCAGATAAGCTCAGCCTGGTAAGTAAGCACTGGTGCTTACGATTCTGTCTTCCAAATTTGTACCAAAATGGCCGACTAAGCCCTGCTTACAATGTTTTAGGGCTTTCTATCTAAATGTTCCAAAGTCTTCCATGTTACTCCCATATAGCTGGCTTTACAATTTTCTCAATTAGTTGACTTTCTTGTTGCCACAAAATACCTGGCCAAGAGCTTGAGGTGGAGTTGGTTTATTTTGGGTCGTAGTTTGAGAGCACAGTCTATCGTGGCGAGGAACTCATAGTAGCAAGACCGTAAGGCAGCTGATTGCACTGTACCTTGTCAAGAGGCAGAGAAAGGAAGGACGGACTTGGAGTCCTCCCCTCTCTGATTTAGTATAGGACCCCAGCCCATGGAGCAGACTCACCCAGACCAGTCTAGAAACTCCCTCACAGGCATGCCCAGAGGTTTAGCTCCTAGACTTTGTCCGTGAGCAATATTAACCACCACAGAAACTGCTCCATCCAGCATCAGCTCAAGGGTCCCTTTAGTCAATATTCAGCAATCAACTCAGTACCACCTTCCTTCCCAAAACCCCATCTCACTTCCCACAAGAGCCTGGTTCAATAAAACTGTGTGGAGACATGGGTTTTCTTTGAATAAACTGAAATCTTTCATCAACTCCAAGTATCAAAACTCTTCAACCTCCCAAGCTGGTAAGCCCTCAGTAAATATTTAGCTGATACACTTAGCATTCCAGGAGTGGAACAAACAGGGCCCAGGATCTACTCAATCCACAGATCAGCTCTGCCTGCCATCCTCAAGGCTCAACATTGATTTCATCCTCAGCCTGGCAGCATATGGCACCATGCTTCAGATGTCTCTCTCACCAAATATCACAGTGTTGGGAGAAAGGAGAACACACACTATTCTTGTGACTCCATTCTAGGAGAGATAAAACTTCCCGAAGTTCCCACACTGAATTCCACTCGTATCTCATTGGCCAGAAGTGGATTGCAGGTCCATTTATTTCTAAATCAATCGCTAATATGAGGGGCTAAATCATATAAATCAGTTTGTACTAAGTACTGTAGATGAAATGGATGCCTGAATGAATGAAGACAGCCACTTTCATTGCCTTCCACTTTGGGACAATTTCTCACAGAATCTCTTGGTGCTACATGTCTGTTTAATACATGAGAGCTTCTCATGACTGTATAATTGAAGAGGTGAGCTTCAGCAGTTATTGACAATTATATTTTCCTATGTTAGGCCACATGGAATTTTTAGAGGCCAGCAATGATCTTACCACCAGTACATCACTCTCTTCCTACAAAGCGTTCAGACTACACACAATGGGGATAGGAAGCAGGTAAGGACAATGTGACTAGACAGCACACATGTCCCATGATTCTTCCGGAAGCTCTGGGAAGTGCTCATCTTTATCTCTTACTAGTTAGGGAAGCTTCTGGTCAGCAGAGCACCCAAAGGCTAGCAAAATCTTTCCCCCTAGAACAAGTGCCCTTAGGATGTACCAATTTAGCTTTCTCACTGAGATCTTTTCACCATCCCCAGAGTGCGGCATTTTATTTGGAAGCTTGTTGCTTCATTGTTGTGAGCCTCAGCCATAACTATGTCGTTCAAAGCAAGAAGTAAAGAAAATGAAAATGTTTTGTATAAACCTCCAGCCATAACTTCTGGTCAGAATTTGGTTGGTCAGAATCTGTTTGCACATCTGCTCCTAATCCAATCACTGGCTCAGACCAAATGGGATACACTCCAGGGAAGGTGCATTGGCACACGGGTGAGCCCAGAGCTGTGATTGGTGGGGAGCAATAACTATCTGATAGGCAACCAGTAATGTCTGCCCACAGGTCTATTTCACAGTAAAACAAAGGTCACGAGAGATTGAGATGCTCAAAGTTGTCCATGCTGCAAAAAATGGAAGTCAAAGCTGAGAGGTTCCAGATCAAGGGCCTTTCCCCCAGAGCCATGGTAACAGATAAGGTTGTAGCCCCTAAACTCTTTTCATGTGCATTCCAGAATCTTCCAACAGGACTCTACGTGGTCAGTCATCAATGAGTGTAAATGAGACTCCCTCAGCTCTGTTCCAACCAGCTGGTCCTCACAGACGCAGCCAACCAAAGGAGGACTCACAGGCTGCTGTGTGAGGCTCCTCAGATGCAGCTCAGCTTCGTTCACCATGTAACCATTAACACCCAGCTGTTAAAAGGAATGCCACCCCCACCCACCTCCGTTTGCACTGAGCCATTTTTATGACATCCAGTGAACAGGGGAGAACTGCAACCAGAGCCATTTATAGACTTAATCTTAGGGCCTATGATGATATAAATGTTTAATGCTTTTTCCAGGTGTGGGCTGCTTGAAGCCAGCATTGACAAAGAGCTGATATAGGAGGATCGGAGTCACAGCAACCCGGTGAACAATTCTGGTTAGGGAAACAGGGCACCTCCTTCTAGACCCATCTCTGAGGTTTGCCCATTGCAGGATCCCAAGCCAGGGCCTCTTCCTCCTGAGTTGTTCCCACACTCCTCATTCTGCTCACCAACACCTGCCAAGAAAAGAACTAATTCTCACCCACCTTTGTTTCTTTCTCAGTAGCACAAAATAGGCACCCAGAAAGCACACACATGACCAGATAGACAATGAATAAATGAGGTGAATGAATCTCTCCGTACAAGGGGAGAAGATCTGAGTTCCCCATTCCTATGAAGTCTGACAGAAACAAAAACATGACTGAAATATTGCCAATATCTTTCATTGCATATAGTTGACTGAAATAACCCCAAAGGTCTCCCAGCCTTTCATCAGCATTGAAGGTCTGAAGGTATGAAAGAAAATGTAACTTAGACACCTGAGAAGATACCTGAGCGCAGCTGCCATGCAGAGAAGCTGATCCTATGCAGTGGGATCAGTCTGGGGGAAGGAAGCTGGGCTAGATATTTTAAAACCATGAGATGGTGAGGTGTTTTTCAAACCATCTGTGTCTCATATTAGAACACTAACATCCTGGTCACTGCTGAGCTACAGGTGACACCTGGGGTGGCTGATTAAGTAATGGTACAGCTGGAGTGGATTCCAGCTGGGCTGTGGAGATCCAAGTCCCCTGCCTTGGCCTATTGGGGGATTCTGGTGCTAGTTTATGGCAGGAGCCACAGTCAGCCCTGTGCCACTGTGCGAAGCCTCAAGACTAAGTCAAGATTTGCCAAAGGAAAGAAGGAAGGGGGAGGAAAGGAGAAAGGAGGAGCAGAACGGCTGCTCATTTTCCCCAGGCCTCACGGCCAAGGATCTGTGTGCTCCTCCTGGTGTTACTCTCGACACTTCTGGAAGAGATGGTAATGTCACACATGTCTATGACCGGCAGGTAGGTCCTTGAGAAAATAGAATGGTCAATGTGAGGGAAATCTACTGTTCAGCATGTAAAGGAGCCTCTTTGAAGTTCCACAGAAGTGACTCCGGTGGGGTATGACGTTTATCAAGAGGTTTAGTCACAGGTGAAGAAGCCCTTGACTAAAGGTGAGGGAATGGTGGTGGGAGGGCGGAAGCTTCCTGTGTTGGCACTCAAGGCGTAACCATGCCAACCTCAGCCACTGCCCTGGCACCAACACACCCCAAGGCTTCTGTGCTTTGTGAAGGCACAAGAAGTTACAGCTTGGGCATATTTGAGAAAAAACAACAAGAAGAAGAAAAGCCAATGTACACTGCATTCTCTGCTACTTTACAGAGTATCACCAGGAACACCCTCAGTGGATACCTAAAACCACAGGGGGTGCCCATCCCTGTTGTTGTTATACTCTTTACTCTTTAGGGGGCCAACCACCCAACTCCCAAATAAACCACACGAATCTTATTCTTTTCTACGAATGCCTGGCCTTAGCTTGGCTTGTTTCTAGCCAGCTTTTCTTAATTTAAATTATCCTATCTACCTTTTGCCTCTGGGCTTTTATCTTTCTCTATTTTTGTATATCTTTTTTCCCTTCTTGTTCTGTGTTTGTGTGGCTGTGTGCCTGTGTGGCTGGATGGCTGTGTGTCTGTGTGGCTGTGTTCCTGTGTTCCTGTGTGGCTGTGTGGCTGTGTGCCTGTGTGGCTGGGTGGCTGTGTGCCTGTGTGGCTGTGTTCCTGTGTGGCTGTGTGGCTGTGTGGCTGTGTGGCTGTGTGGCTGTGTTCCTGTGTGCCTGTGTGGCTGGGTGCCTGTGTGCCTGTGTGGCTGTGTTCCTGTGTGCCTGTGTGGCTGTGTGGCTGTGTGTCTGTGTGGCTGTGTTCCTGTGTGCCTGTGTGGCTGGGTGCCTGTGTGCCTGTGTGGCTGTGTTCCTGTGTGCCTGTTTGGCTGTGTGGCTGTGTGCCTGTGTGGCTGGATGTCTGGGTGTCTGGGTGTCTGGGTGTCTGGGTGGCTGGGTGGCTGGCCCCTTCTTTTCTCCCTCCTTGATCTCTCTCTCCCCAAACTTCTCCTCCCATTTATTCTCTCTGCCTGCCAGACCCACTATTTTTCTCTTCTGCCTAGCTATTGGCCATTCAGCTCTTTATTAGACCAATCAGGCATTTTAGACAAGCAAAGTAACACAGCTTCACAGAGTTAAACAAATACAACATAAAAGAATACAGCACATCTTTGCATCATTAAACAAATGTTTTACAGCATAAACAAATGTAATGTATTTTTAGCTAATATTCAACAACAAACCCCTCAATACACTGTGGTTTTAATATGCACAACTTGCTATAAAGAGAACAATAATAAATGATGAGATGAAACTATTATACTAATATGCTGCAACAAAGGTTTTCTTTTTAAGATTTACTGGTTTTTATTTTATGTGTGTGTTCTTTCATATATGTATGTGCACCATGTGCATGCAGTGCCCATGGAGTCCAGAAGGGGGTGCTGGGCTATTAGAGTTAAAGATGGTTGTGAGCCGCCATGTGGGTGCTAAAAACTGAAGACATGTCCTCTGAAACCAATAAGTGTTCTTAACCTCTAAGGCGGCTGTTTAGCCCCAAAGGTGTTTAAACTTGGGAATTGTTTATATCTAAAACCTTCCTTAGAGTTGGAAGTTTCTGTTCTACCAGAAACTCACAAACACCCAGTAGCCACTTCCCAAGAAATTAACTCGGAGGCTTAATATTATAGTAACTGCTGGGCCAGTAGCTCAAGCATATTACTATCTAGCTCTTACACTTAAAATAACCCATAATTCTTATCTATGTTGAGCCTTGTGGCTTGGTACCTTTACTCAGTCCAGCATTCTCATCTTGCTTCCTCTGTATCTGGCTGGCAACTGCTTCTCTGTCCTTCCTCTTCCTAGATCTCTCCTACTCTGGTTTCCTCCCCTTTACTTCCTGCCTGGCTACTGGACAATCAGCATTTTATTAAACAAATACCAGTGACAAATCTTTACAGTATACAAGAGCATTATCCCACACTTCCATTTAATATTTTCCCACTGTAGTTGGTCATGGATGCTGAAATTAAAGAATGAAAGGCTGCTGGTGGAGAGCAGTCTATCATGTGCCTCTATGCATCAAAAAGGAGAGGAGGGACCAAAGAAGAATCACAAAAGCTAAGAGGTAGAGCTATTGGGGACAACATGTAAATAATCTATTTGCCTTTGTTTACAAAGGAAGAGACAATAACTTCAACAGACATCAAGGAAATGCAAAATAAAACAAGATGTCAGTTCTCTGTTGCCAAAAAACCACAACTTTAAGATGTAAAAGATATAACACCTGTGCTGAAGAGGTGGCACCTGGGAGCATCCTGAGCATGTACATGGACATGGAAATGTGAACATCTTCAGGGAATTAAAGACACCAAGGTTTTGTTTTGTTTTTTTTTTAAAAAAAAAAAACCAGCGGGGTTTTATTTCCATTCCATCAGGCAGGGCTGGACAGGGCTCGGCAGGGCGGGGAGCAGGCATTCATATGAAGGAGGCCTCTACTTGCTGGCAATGAGTGGGTTCCGCAGCACCACAATGACTGAGTCCCCACGCAGGAACATCTTGGAGATGTATCGGTCCTTGTTGACAGACTTGGACTTCTTCTTGCCCTTGCCACTCTTGGGGACCTCAGTCCACATCTCCTTCACATTCTCCAGCACCATGTTGCAGTGCCTGTCAAAGGCCTTCACCCGTCCCAGGAGCTTCTTGTTGTTGTGACAGTTGATGAGCACTTGCGTGTTGTTCTTGACGGACTGTGTGAGCACCGAGAGGGGACCTGTGTTGAATTCCTCCTCTTCCCGCTTCTGCAGCTCCTCTGGGGTCATCTCACTCTTGGGCTTATTGAGGAGACTCATGGTGGAGGTTTCGCTCGCAGATCACTCCCGCCTCCAGTGCGTTGCTCCAGCCTCCGGACTACCGACACCAAGGTTTTTAAAGAATGTCCAAGATCACTTACTATCTATTTTTTAGCATCTATGTTAGAAAAATCATCATTTTTTTAAAAGAAGATAAAACTTCAATTACTTATGATAGTTCAAAATTTGAACAATTAGCCAGGTGTAATGGCACACACTTGTATTCCCAGCACCCAGGATAATGAGGCAGGAGGATAAACCTGAGTTTGAAGGTAATCTGGGATCTAAGAGGAGACTGTTTTAGAGGGACGAAGAGAAAGAAAGAAAAGTGAAAATTAGAACAACTTAAGCCTTCAAAAAGATAAGTCAGTGATGACACAGTCACTTAATGGCACAAAAAATTATGTGATGTGTATAGAGTATTAACAATATAAGCGAATCACAGAATATTAAGAAATATCAGGTACAAAACTGAACAGGTGGCAGGATCCAAACCCTGTAAAATAAAACTTGAACAGGAAAAAGACAAGAGATGTGAGTGTTGACTGGTAGAATTGGAGCCCCCGTGTTCCAGGGCTTTTATTATAACCAGTAAAGGATTACTTTTTATTGGGGGAGGGAAGGTTAAGACAGGGTTTCTCTATATAGCCCTGGCTGTACTGGAAATCACTTTGTAGACCAGGCTGGCCTCAAAATCACAGAGATCCACCTGCCTCTGCTTCCCAAGTGCTGGGATTAAAGGTGCAGCACCATTGCCCATCAGCAAAAGGATCTTGACACCATAAAATCTAACGGGAAGGAAGGAATAGACTACCGCTTTGATAGACAGCAAAGAACAAGGTTGTGTGTGTCCATGTCACCCAGTATCTATGTCATAAGTAATAAGGTGGATTAAAGCCAGTCACACATTTGGCATGTGTACCCTCCTGCCTTCCCTCCTCAGAACATGGTGCTGTCTCTCTCTGATGGGATGGCAAAAGCATGAGCCAACACATTTAAAAAATTCCCATGGTGCATAGAGGGCAACAAATTAACCAGGAGGCAAACTGCAAAGATGCAAACACCATCCACACAAAGCAAGAGAGGTGCATCCTTTTTGACTTGATCATCATACAATGAATCTAGAAATGTTAAAAGACAGACAAAATAGAAAAGGCCGCTCACAAAGCTGTCTAAAGACATCTCAGTGGGATTGAAGTACTCACAAGAAATATGAATTTGACACATAAAATCACTCTGTGTAAATTTAGAGAAAAGTCAATGAAGAATGTGGTCCCTAGAGAGAGAATGTCCTGAGAATTTAAATTCACACATCCTTCCCTGGATGTGAACTACATGTACAAGGTGTGGCTGTAGACTGGCTAGGGACCTCAGAAGTCTCTCTACCTAGTTCTGGAGTCTCAGTCTCCTCCTCTGTAAAGTGGGCACAGGCTCCTTTGGTCATTACCACTCATATACTCAGTCTCCCTGCTCTGTTCATACTTGACAAAGTGTATCATCATCCTTATCGTAATGATAAAATAATGATGCCAAGGATGTTAGGAGTCATGAATTCCACTCTACTTCTCTTTGAAGAGTTGCTTCTATACCAGCGCTTCTCAACCTCCCTAATGCTGCGGCCCTTTAATATGGTTCCTCATGTTTGGTGACCCCCCCAACCATAAAATTATTTTTTTTGCTACTTTACAACTATAATTTTGCTACTCTTATGAATTGTAATGTAAATATCTATGTTTTTCCAATGGTCCTAAGTGATCCCTGTGAAAGGGTTGTTTGACCCCAAGCCACAAGTTGGGAAACACTGTTTTAGACAAACAGAGGGTACCCTAAACACTAGACCTTAAGTAGAAAAATAACATGAAACTTTGAGGAGCCCACTGTCTGCGCTCAGGAAGGTCTGGAATTCTGCATCACCTAACCTGGCTTTTCTCTACCATTGGGGAGCCCCGAAGCACTGCTGAAGACCTAACCACAGATAAGGTCTCCGGACTCCTAGTCCCCCTGCAGCTTAGAGCCTGGTGAGAGGAGTCAGACCCGAAAGCAGGCATTGGCAATGCAACACTGCCACTTACTCTCCATCTGATCTGGAAGAGGCTGCTGTACCTGCCCTCTCACCAGTGAAGTGTGGATTACAGTAGTTCCTATCTGGGCGCATGCTGAAAAACTAAAGCAGACTGCTGTGGATTGAGCATTGAAAACAGCACTTAGCATGTGCTGCAATCCCCGTTAGCTTATTTAACGTTAGTGTTGATGCTACTATTGCCATTAGCATTGCCATTAAACAAAGCACGGGGGACACAGATGCAGTCTGGCAGTGGGAGAGAATGAAGAACACTCCCTGTAGGAAGAGATGTTCATGCAGAGACCAAGAAGTTCACATGGAGAGAGAGCCCAGAGCTGAGCAATAGCAGACGCATGCAGCTAACATCTCAAAGGCCCGCTTGTTGAAACACAGGTGTAAGGGAGACGAGGGAGAAAGGAGAGTCAAGAAAGACTTTTGAATGAGGTGGGGGGGTGTCACTGAGGACTCAAGGTGGGAAAATGACATATTTGGGCTGAGAGGGGCTGGCTGGAAGCAGGTGTGGCTGCCACCATCAGTGGGAAAAAAGACAGGGCCCCACCCTAAGGCTTGGATGACAAGTGGAAATTAATAAGTAGGTCCCAGAGATTTAGAGAATTCAGGTGGAGTATCTAGCATCCAAAGACAGTAGACCAGGGGAGAGAAGCTACAGCCCCAAGAGACAGAACGTTGGTTTTTAAATGTTTTTAATGTCTCATATTTCAAGTCTGCATTCATAACAAGATAATGGAGGCCCTGGGCTGTTTAAGCAACTATGATTCCCAGGAACTTGGTTCAGGGTGGGTGCTCCAGCCCCTCCCAGCTACCAGCCATTGCACTGGCCTGAGCCCCTGCCAAGCCCTGTACCACGGAAAATCAAACCACAGTGGGTTTCCAGAAATGTGGAAAACATCCCACAGGAATCTATGGTCCCCATGGTTCTCTTGGCAGGAGGAAGCCAGACTGGTGAGAGCTGTTCAGGGATGGAGGCCATGGTTGCCCAGGACACCATAGTGGTCCATGGGGAGCACTGGGAAGAGGGGCCAAGGATGGAAAGGTTGACCTGGAGCCCAAGTCTACAAAGGTTTCTCTCACAGCTATTGAACCACACATAAGGCCAGGATAGAAGTGTGAAGGCCACAAAAATTTCCAGTCCACTCTCAAACCTCTTTATCCCAACATGCATGCATGCGCGCGCACAGACACACACACACACACCATTTGTCCAACTAGGTACTGTGTGCCAAGATGTTTATCCTTTGTAGGTAAACACTTCGTCTCCCACAATCCTCATAAACCTCTGAAACATGAAATGCTTGTTTCAGAAGCAGAAATAAGAAATAGAGATTCAGGGAGATGAACTCACTCATCCTGGACCTCACAGCCAATAGAAAGAGGTGAGAGATTCGAACCTAGTATTTGGAATCTCAAAGCCTTTAGTTTTAACCATCAGTCTAGAATCTGTAAAGCCTGGAGCCAGTGGCCCTGAGGTCAACTCAACATGCACACATGTTTTATTTGGCCCCAATACTGTTTTAAAAGGGGGAAATTTCACATAAAAATCCAGATTTCCGGCTTCTCTTTAGAAACCAGATCTGGCCCATATTTCTGCAGGACCACTATTGGCTAGGCTGAGTAGCAGCTGCCCCTTGCATGAGCTTGTGCTATCCGCACCCATTCCCCACCCCCAACCCTAACACCTCCTTGACATCCCAGGCTTGACTTTGAAGGCTTGTCTGCCAGGCTTGGGAGTGCCCCTCATGGAGAGGAAGCCCAATCCCAGCACAGAGACTACCTCATCTCCTTTCCCAACACTCATCTGCATCTTTCTCACTCTCTTCCTAGTGGTGTTTGACCTTTAAGTCAGACCTGGGACCAGTGGCTTCTCTTTTCCAAGCTTCTGGTTTCTAAATGGGTATCCTAATTTGCTTCTCTGTTACTGTGATAAACAAACAAACAAACAAACAAAAGACCAAAATCAACTTGGGAAGGAAGGGAAGGGTTCATTTCATTTTACAGGTCCTAACTCATCATCAAAGGATGCCAAGGCAGGAGCTTGAAGCAAAATCACAAAAGAACACTGCTCACTAGCTTGCTTCCAAGATCACCTGCAACCACTTTAATGTAGCCCAGGCCCACCTGCCCACCTGTCCACCATAGTGGGCTAGACCCTCCTCCAGCAATTAACAGTGAAGAAAATGCCCTGCAGACATGACCACAGGCCAGTCTGATAGAGGCAATCCCTCAGTTGAGAAATGGCATTCTCAAGAGTACGATCCTAGAGGGCTGCACAGAGAATTACATGAACTCCCCAAAGTCTAGATTGGAGCCCCCACATCCCTTTCTACAGCTCATGCCAGGTTTATGAGTGGCTTGTACTAGGTGAAGCCTCACCTAGGGCTGACGACCCTTTAAAAAGCTGTCAAGCTTGAATTTGCTGATTTCTCAAACATCTGTTGTCTCTTCAGAATGTGTGTTCTGTGAGGGCAGTGACCATGTATTCATCATGTGTACCCCAAAGTAATCATCACAGACTAGGACTTGATTCCTTGGTCTTCTCTTCACTGTCTATACTCTCTCATTCTGACCTCAGTCATCCTTTACATTTTGAACACCATTTGTATGCCAGTGACTCCCACACACATACTTTGAGCCCAGACCCACAGTTAATCTGAGACCACATTGACCTGTGTACAGGGTATTGCCACCAGACATCTAGCAAGTATCTCAGACTCAACAATTTAAACATGAACTCCTAAAGTCCTAGAATTGGCCCCACCCACCTCCCATTTTCAAGAGAGGACATTTTCCTCCTGGATACCTGGGCACTAACCAGAGAAATCATTCCTGAGGTCTCTCTTCTGGCCACTCACTGATGGCATACTGATGGCTCTTTCCATCTCTATTACAACTGCTCTAGTCCAAGCCACCATCATCTCCTCCCTGGATTACTGAGATATGTTTCCCAATAAGGATGCTCATCATGCCTGCATCCTTCTGACAGGCTATTCTGTACACAAAACTTGGTGTGATCCTTTAAAAGTTATATTGGGGCCAGGCAGTGGTGGGACCCACTTTTAATCCCAGCATTCAGGAGGCAGAAGCAGGCAGGTCTTTGAGTTCAAGGGCAGCCTGGTCTACAGAGTGAGTTCCAGGACAGCCAGAGTTCCAAAGAGAGAGTCTATCTCAAAATGACCAAAACTAAAATACAATACAAAAAAAAATTAAGTTGGAGTATATATCTTTGTTCCAGTCCCTGCAACAGTGCCCGTCTTACCCAGAATAAATGCCCAAGTTCTGCACAATAACCTTGGGCCTTGCTGCCCTTGTTCCCTTTCTGTGCACAGTTGAAGTCTCTCACTAGGAAGGATTAGAACTCAGGTCTAGTTTGACTTCAAGGCTTTTAATCCTTCCGCTCACATGCTCAACTTTGCAATCTTTCTAAAACCACATGTGGTGTCCGATGGCTTCAGGATGGACTTGAGCAGAAAATGCATTCCGGTCACTTCTCTGTTTCTGAGTTCACGGGGTCCCCTGGGGAGGTGAATGATTGGGTAGGTAGAAGGATGAATGGATGGACAAAAGGTGGTTAGGTAGATGAATAATAAGTGGGAGGATAAGTTAAGAGGGAAGCTGGGCAGGTGGATGCTGAGTGAGTAGACAGATGCTGTAAAATAGGTAGAAAGTGGGCAGATAGGAGGATGGATGGATACAGATACAGGTGGAAGATCGGTGGATTGTTGGTGGGCAGTTGGGTGCATAGACAGTGGACAGACGGATCAGTAGGTACAGTGGGAGGTGGGTAGATGGGTGATCAGGTGAGTGGAGGGCTAGATGGAGGAATAAACTAAATAATTAGTTACTGTTTAACAAAAGGGGTTGAGAGCCCTGGTTTAGAGGACTGAGATAATTTCTGTCATCTGAAGTAACGGGCTTTCTGAGACGTCAGTGAAGAAAGAAATCAAGTCCAGACTCTCAGATAAACCTTGTCGTTGCAACTAGCTACATGACACCAAGTCCAAATAGCCCCAGGGTTTGGGAGATAGTATAATCCCCATCTCTTGTGGCCACCATACGCAGTAAATGAGAGATCATACTGACAAGTTTTAAAGTGTCTGGCACACAGTAGGTGTGCACTGATGGTGCTGCTGTGGTTTTGAAAAGCCTATGCCAGGTCTGGCACCTTAGTGTAACCCTCTGTTTTGAAACTGCCCAGCAGCTTTGATGAACAGAGCCAGCAGCCCAGGCCAAAGGCTCTGTCTGTATCTGCCGTTCTCCAGGCCATCAGCTGAGTGCTCCAGCTGGCAGATGCCTTAACCAAGAGCACAGGTCGGGCTGGCTGAGCCGAAGTGCAGGTGGGCCTGGCTCTATCCCTCCCTGACCAGTTTGGAGGGCCTTTTCTGGGGATCAGCCACCTGCCTTGCCCCACCCAGAGAACTTGGCCTCAAGGTCCAGAGCCCCGACTTCTCAGGAAACTCGCAGACAGGAGAAACTTTCCATCCACACTGCAGGAATTTTGTGCAGAAAGGGGGAAAAAAAAAACCAAAGCCCTTCATCCTTTGGCCTCAAAGAGAATATTTCTTTTATGTGAAACTGGCAGGGAGAAAAGTTCGAGATTCCTTCTCTTTTGCCTAATTGATATCAACATGAAATATTCTGGTGTTGTTTTAATAAGACTTGGTTTTCCAGCAAGAGGGGGGAGCTCTTCTCCTGGATCAGAATATTTTTAGCAAAAATATTTTGCTTGAATCCTCCCTGTCGTCCCCCCCCACTCCCTTTGCTGCTCTGGCTTCAAAGGCACAGCAGCGTGTTCTGGGTGCTGCACCCACACTCCGCAGCCCCCTCCCCTGCATGGCAGACTGGGCCGGCTGGCCAGCCAGGAGGGCCGAGCCAGGAAGCTATTTTTTCCAGAAGCGGCATCTGGCTCCTTGGCAGCGGCACAAGCAGTTGTGCTGGGAGCAGGGCTGGCCGGGGTCTGTCGTGTTTAGGCTGCTGCCTGGCTCTCACCCGCAGACACCATGTTCTCTCTCCACATCCGGGCCCTTCCTGCCACCTCCCACAAAATCTTCACGAGGGTGGGGGCACCTCAGAGCATCCGAGAGCTCTGCCCGTCTCCTCCCAATAAGACTTGACCCCGGAGACTCACCTGGACTCTAGCTCTGGCCAGCTTGACACTGAGCAGGTGGTTTAAACTTCCAGAGTCCTCTATTTCTGCCCGTGGAAAATAGGTTCATTAGCATAGCCGGCCTGTCTGGTCTGACTCTACCTGACTTCGCAGGATTCCCATCACACATGAAGCCCCTCGAGAGCATGGCCTCTTGAGAAGCCCCTAAAGGCTTTGCAAGCTCGGGGCTATTGTAGTTACAATATGCACACTCCTAAACAATGCAACATTGATCTATTCACAAGTCTTTCCTTTTGACTCACTACCCTAAAGCCACCTTTTTTAAGCAGTTTCTCCAATCTCAAGGAACCCCTGACCAGCTGCGACAGCTCCAGGGGCTTTTCCACCGAGCATTAACACAATGCTCTGTGCACTGACATTCTCCCATCTAGGGGCATCATGAGAGACAAGACATCTTCCATCCAAATACCCACCACACAGGACTTTGCAGGTAACTGCAGATGGATGAAAACTACACCAGCCAGGCTCCTGTGGATGCCTCACAGTTCTCCTATGAGCAGCTCTTGGGGATCAGCATGACCCCATCCCACCCCTCTTGGAGGAGAAGGTAGACCACGAATGTTAATATGTCCTGTCAACCCAACATGTCAGAAGTGTTCCTGCTCCCCACAGTCTCATGCTCACCCCAACCCTGCAAGGCAAAGATTACATTCACTGATTTGCAAATGTAGGTGCTAAGACCCAAAAGGGCCACCCATTGCAGCACAGCTGGGATGTGGCAAGCTCTAGATAGCCATATTGTCCTCTTTTTCTCCCTATGTCTGGTGCTAAGATAACCTGAAGTGACAGCATAGTACCGTAATGAATATTGGTGACAGCTCTGGAGTGGAGCCCTTTGTGCTATGCTGGGTGTTCATACCCACCATCTCACCAGACTTTTTTTTAAAGCAGCTTTAAAATGAGATAGCAGTCATTAATCCCCATTATACAGATGAGAACACTGAGTCTGACCAGGGGGAAGCAGTTTCCCTGGCACACTGAAAGCGGGGGTTGTGTAAATGGGAATGGGTTTCATTCCCCAGCAGAGACATTGTCTTTGCTTGTTTTCATTGATATAACTAAACATAATAGGCTAGAAAATTAATAAAGCATAAAGGTTTATGTGGTTCACAGTTCTAAAAACTGGGAAGGTCAAGAATGTGCCTATGATACATAGCTAGTCAATGAATAAGTGGGTGGAGAATGAATGGATGGATAGATGGATGGAATGATGGGTGGATAGAGGAAGGGATGGGCGGGTGGGTGGAGGTATGGGTGGGTAGAGAATGAATGTATGAATGGATAGATGGATGATGGATGGATAGGTGCATGGGTGGTGGGTGAGTAAAGAATGGATGGATGGGGCTGGAGAGATGGCTCAGCGTTTGAGAGCACTGACTGCTTTTCCAGAGGATCAGGGTTTGATTCCCACCACACACATGGCAGCTAACAACTGTCTGTAGTTCCAGTTCCCCATTCCAGGCAAACACCAAGGCAAATAAATAAAATTTAAAAAAAAAAAAAAGAATGGATGGATGGATGAAGAGGTGGGTGGGTAGAGAATGACTGGATGGAGGGGTAGGTGGGCAGATGGATGAAGAATGGATGAGTAGATGATGGGTAGATGGATGGATGAAATGATGGATGGATGAGGAAAGAATGGGTGGGTGGATGGAGGTAAAGATGGGTGGAGAATAAATGTATGGATGGATATAAGGATGGATGGATGGGTAGATGGGTGAGTAAAGAATGACTGGGTGGATGGAGGGGTGAGTGGGTAGAGAATGACTGGATGGATGGAGGGGTGGGTGGAGGATGGGTGGATAAATGAATAGATGTATTCAGGGCTAAAATATGAATCTTGATAACCCTATACAGCAATGGCCAGGGTCTCTACTCCCCTCCCAGTGTTGATGTCTGTGTACGTCCAGTGGCCAGCTTCTAGGTGCACAACCTTCTCCAGAAACCAATAGTGAAGGAAGGGAAACTAATCCATGCAGGTCTGTCTCCCCATCCTTGCCACCCATGGAGGGACCAGGAGTCAGAAATGACAACCACAGATGTTAAATCTGTGCTTCTGGCCACCATGGACACCAGCTCTATGACTCCTGGAGGCATGATAATGACAGTGTTGGCATTATAACCGCACCCTGATAGTGGAACCTTTCAGATGTTCCCTGAGGGCTGACCATGGTCAAGGAGCACAGCCTCATGTCTACTATTCTGTTCTCTTCTGTGGCTCAAACCTCTCTTGACTGTTCACAGAGCCCCAGCATCCTAGATGGCATGGGCACTGCCTGTTTCTTGCAAAGTGAATGCATTCTCAGCTCATCAGTCTTTAGGCAGGCCACATTTTCAGGCTTCCCTAACCCTTTCATAGGCTTGAGCTGAGGCCTGGGATGGAATTTGGACTCTACCTCTCCTAGTGACATAAGCAGCTAAGTCATCAGTGCAAAGAATTGTGCTGGAGTTGCAGTAGAGGCACATATGCAGGTAGAGAGAACAGTGGCTTCCAGAGGGTCTGTATACACACACACACACACACACACACACACACACACACACACACACACACACACACACACACGCCTCCCTGGACCCCCACCAGATGCCAATGCCTGGTAAAATCCCCATCTACCTGCTTTATGAGCAGAGACTGCCAGGCCTGCCTGCATGCTCTGCCTGCTGTTGCTGGGCAGGTGAGTCTGGGAGAGCTGCTGGGCCATTTCCTCCCATCCCTTCCCCTCTCGCTCAGACAGGCAGCCAGCTGTGTGGCAGACATTCCTAGGCCTGCTCATTGATATTCAGGAATGGAACTTGAGCCGCTCCTGGTGCCCAGCCTCAGCCTGGCTCTTCCGCCCATACTGGGAAAGCCTAAACATCCTCACTAGCCAGAAAGAGCATTCCAGGCCACAGACACCAGAACTGAACATCTGGGGAAACTGAGGCTTTGAGAAAAGACCCTAGGCACTCAGGAATGCTACAACCTTTAGTGACTGACTGAGGTCTTCTGACTCACTGCTCAAAGCTCAGTCTCCATCCTGAGCTGCAAAGTGTCCCAGAGCTTACTACCCTTCCAGGCTTTTCTCTGTCCATCCAGCGAAACATGGGTCTCTGGAGGAGACCCCTGCTAAAGCTGAGGGAGGGAGGGGACTGTATATCAGCCTTCCCACACCATCTCAGCAGGGAATAGACACTCCTCCCTCCCAGCCCATTTGCCAAGCCCCCACCTCCCACCTCCGGGTTTGCAGATGGCTTTGTTCTTCCTTGGGGTGTGAAAGGGCCATTGCAGGGGCCTCCTCCCCTCCTACCAGCTGACAGGGGCCAGAAACAAACTCTCAGCCCCCCAGGAGAAGGCCTCTGACCCAGGGGTCATGGGATGGAGGGAAGGTGATGCCCTCCAAGATGCAGCTGGGAATGGCCAAGGGGGCCACTCAAGGACTCAGGTTCTCACCCAGGAGGTGGTAAAAAGGCCCTTCCACAGCCTTCTTGTAACAACCACTGGCTACCACACCTCCTTGTTCCTGATGGCCACACTTGCAGGCCTCAACTGACTTCTGTTAGGTCCCCAAGTATCCAGCAACAAGACCCTCAGTAAGGCTTCCCATCCCTGAGATGGCCTGTCCCAAGGCACCATTCCATAAGCATAGCCAAGCTACTTAGACTCCACAGTCCAGCCCTCAGCCCTCCTGGCTCCTCCTCTGCTGGCTATGTCTTTGGTCTCTTTTAGAAGCAGAGTGACCAAGATCCAAATTTGCTTGGTTTCAGAGGCAGTCGGCCATCTTGTTTCAGGTCCAGAGTGAGATCTCAAAGATTAGTCTTGGGTACTGGAGAGATGGCTGAGTGGTTAAGAGCACTGACTACTCTTCCAGAGGACCAGGGTTCAATTCCCAGCACCCACATGGCAGCTCACAACTGTCTGTATTTCCAGTTCCCAGTTCCAGGCAAACACCAAGGAAAATAAAAAAAAAAAAGTTTAGAAAAAAAGAAACCAAAAGATTGGTCTTTATCCACTGATCTCCAAACTCTGCACTTCTGTTCCTGCAGGCTTACAGATAATGTAAATGCCCATGGCTCCCAAAGAAGGCTTGAGCAGCCCCACTTTCCAACTGTCAATCTACCAAGCTCCTCCACGAGTCTAGAGGTTACTGTGTTCCTTCTAGCTGGCAGCTGCATAGAACACTGTATTGATCTCATGGTTGTCCTAACAGTGGTTCCCATGAACTGGGTGCTTTCCCTGTGCTAAACACTGCATGCCACCCCCCGAATTCTCCCAACAATGCCATAAGAGCCATTTTAGAGAGGATAGAAGGAAAACCGCAGGAAGCAGGGAGCAAGAACAGTTCTGCATCCGCTATACCCGATCCCCACAGTAGGAGGCTTCTCCTGGAGCAGTGAGACCCTTGACTTTAGGACTGAGTCTAGTTGAATTCAGCTGCCTCCCCAGCATTGCAGAAACAGCAGTCCTCGAGGTCAGCCAGCCTCCCTCTGTGCTTAGAACTGTAGCCAGAGGTACCATCTGCCAAGACTAAAGAAATATGCAAGGCAGCAGTTAGCTGCTGAATCTGGGTCTGGGTTCTGGTTTTGAATGCCAGCTCTTTCCCCATGACTTCTTGGACCTCATACCATCAAGTCTTTATTTCATGCCTCGATTTTCTCAACTTTAAAATGGGAATAACTAGTGAAGGAGAAGGCATGCATGAAGTACATAACAAAGGAAGCCATGCTGTGAAGCAGATGAGCATTAGATACTTCTAGAACACCTCACTGTGTGTCAGGCACTGATCTCAGGATGTGAACATATAACTGGATGAGGGGCAGTGTGTGTTCACAGTCACTGGACAAGGACACCCACCCCTGAGAGCACTGCTTTCTTTGATGACTGTAATTGAGCTACGTGTGAAAGCAGCTTTCATTCACTCTCACACCTCTGCCTTTGCACAAGCTGTTCCCTCTTCCGGAGGCCCTTCCTTCAGTGCCTGGGTCATGCCTAATCAGATATGACACCCAGGTATTACCTCCTCTGCAAAGTTGCTTCTCAGTTCCTAAAGTACCACCAGTCCCTTCTGTTCCTCTTCCAAGGCATGGGCTGTGTCCACAGCATTGTGTACACCAGTTTCCAAGTCGTTCACTCACACACAGATCCAGTCAATCAGTGGATACTCCTCTGAGTTTTCACTCCCCCGTTCTAAAAAGTGAGATTGCAAATGACAGCCAAGCCCTAACATCTGCCTCATACTTAGGGACCCAGCCACTTTAAATGTCTGATGTACATGGAGTCTTCCCAGAGGCCAGGCAGTACTGTGATCCACATCTCTGTTTCGTGGGTGAAGCTGTCAGTGCCCTGCCTCTATTGCTACACTGTCTCTTCCAGGGCTGAATGAGTCAAGGCAGTGCAGTTTTTCTCAAGCATAATCACTTTCTTCGAGGCTGACCCACCAATTGGGTTTGCCTTCTACTGAGGAGTTTCCCAGGACATGAAACATCCAGAGCTGAGTCCAGAGAATTCCATTGTAAAGATAGTACATCTTAGTCTTCTGTTGGGAAAGTCACATGGTCATCTTTCCAACTCCACACTCACCCTCCCACACAACCAAAAAAGGAAAGGAAGGAAAGCAAGACCCACTGAAGCGGGGAGACCCCTCGTGATCTTCAGTGCTGGCCTTACCTCATTGCCCAAGTCTGCAAAGCTGGTGTAGAGCAGGTTAGGAAGAGGCATACTGTGACCCCAGCACTTAGCATGGTAGCTGTAGAGCAATACTGATCGGACCCTACCACAGAACACAGCTATTGCCTGGTCCACTCCCTATCCTAGGCTCTCAGCATAGGAGAGAAGCATCTTGACCCTCTTGCCCAATACAAGCAGGAATGAGAAGGTTTGAACCACCTGTGTGCTGTGCTTCCTGGCCCTTTCTGCAACTGGACGAAAAGGCCATCCGCACTAGTTAGAGTCTCCCCCTGATCCCCTCTTCCTCCTTCCTATCTTCCACCTGATGTGTTCAGACACACCCCTCTCTCTACAGATAATATCCCACACTTTCAAAACCTCTGTCCCTCAAATCTGCCTCATCTCTCTCATGTCATTTATCATCAGTTATGGTATTATATACGTGTTTGCTTATACCTAATCAAGTATGGTCTTCTTTAGGGCCAATACTTCTGTCTTATTTACTGCTTTATTCTTGACACATTTATTCCATTTTGTTGTATTTATTTATTTATTTATTTTCGAAGCAAGGTCTCATTATTTAGACCCAGTTGGTCTGGAATCCACCATGTAGACCAGGCTGCTTTGGAATCCACAGAGAGCCACCTGTTTCTGCCTCCAAAATTCTGGAATTAAAGGTGTGTGCCACACACCCAGCTCCAACACATTCAATAAGAATATATTCTACAGTTGATCTTAAACATCAGTTTTAACTGACCAACAGCTATCAAGGAGACTGGTAAAGCATATTTCTAGGGATGTCCACATGAGTGTTTCTAGAGACCGACAAGACATGCCCTCAATGTGAGTGGCTCTATTCAATGTTCCCAGATGGAATAAAGGGGTGAAAGGAAAAGTCTGATGACCCAGGAAAACCCTGTGTCAGGTCCACTCTGAGATGAGCTACTTTTCTCTACCAAATGTCGCCCACCATGGGACGCTTCATCATCATTCACGGGCCCAGGAGCAACGATGCCATGAACCAAAACAATTCCTCCTCTATGTTCTGTCGGGTATCAATCACCACAGTGAAGAGCCAATGGACACACTTCCTCTACACATCTGATCTAGCACCACGCAGTGTCTGGTACTGCATGTGTACACAGTCAAATGATAGCCCCCTCAATCCCTGGTTAAGATTTGTGTGTTCTTAGTTACTGCGTTAGTCTGCTTTGCTGTGGCTGTGATAACGACCATGACCAAAAGCAACTTGGGGAGGAAACTGATTGTTTCATCTTACAGTTTACAGTCCATTGTGAGAGGTGGTTAGGGCAGGAACTCAAGGTGGGATCCTGGAAGAGGAAACTGAAGTAGAGACTGGAGGAACCTCACACCACCCACAGGGGACTGGGCCCTCCCACATCAACCATTAATTAAGAAAATGCTCCCCAGACTTGCCCACAGGACAACCTGACAGAGACATTCTTCTCATTTGCAAGTGTCTTAACAGATGACTATCTATGTCAAGGTTAAAGAAGAAAGAAAGAGAGAGAGAGAGAGAAAGAGTGAGAGAGAACCCTAGCACAAGTGGTCAAAAAGTTCAAAACCGAAAAACTCCAGCAATTTATAAGTTTTAGCTGCATACTGTTTTGAGTAGCCTGACAAGGTCATGTGCATCCCCCATCATGCTGTCTTGGGTATGACTCATTCCTCTGTCCCGTGTATCTACATAGCATGTGCTGTTCACTCATGATTCACCTAGGAGCCTCTTTGGTTATCATAGCTGTGAATATCTCAGTGTTTGATTCAGAATACTGCTTCTTTTACTTAACAATGGCTGCAACACACAAGAATAGCAATGGTAGAGGTTTTACTATAACCTGTTGTTTGATCTGTTCTCATTATTAGTGATTAGTGTTTATCTCTTTATGTAATTTAGAAGTTAAGGTTTAATATAGGTAGGGAAAATGTAGCACATATAGAACTTGGTACTATTCAGTTTCACACATCAAGTGATGTGAATAAACATTGAAATGATATAAACTAAAACCATATGAGGGATAAGTAGATGGTGGCCTCTGCCACTATAAGTCAAAAGCAGAAATAAATAAAAGGTGATGCACAACAGTATACAGGAATGAATTATTGACCTAGACAGTGGCATGATGTCTCTCCAAATGGGTAAGCTGAGTGAAGAGGCCAGATACAAAGAGTATTTGTGATTCCAGTGCTCTGGGACTGAGGTTGGAGGCAGGTCAGACTATACAAGGGCACTGGGGATCTCTGGAGTGATTGAAATATTTCTCAATCTTAACTGTAGCCATAGTCTCACAGCTGCATTTATCTCCCAAAACTCACCACACTGTACATTTTAAGGAGTAGTAGTTGATAGTATGCCTCATATCTCAGAAAATTTGTTGACATAATAATAATAATAATAATAATAATAATAATAATAAGCTAGATGTGGTGGTGTACACCTTTAATCCCAGAACTCTATAAGCAAAGACAAGTAGATCTCTGTGAGTTTGAAGCCAACCTGGTCTACAAAGCGAGTTCCAGGACAGCTAGGACTGTTACGCAGAACAACCCTGTCTAGAGAAAAATAATAATAATAAAATAAAAGGATGACGTTAGGGGATGGATAAGATAATTGATCAATCAATGCTCTTACCTTTCCTTTCTCAAAGTTCCTCCCACTGAGGGTGTCTTCAAATTCAAGATGTAACCCCAACTAACACACTTGAAGTCTTCTTTTCCCAGCCAGATAATTTTCCAGTGGGGCTTGGAATTAGTCTTTATTTAGTGACTAATGTATACCAGACACTTTAAGTTGTTTCTCACAAAAGCCTGTGAAGCAGGTGATATTATTTTTCATTTTACAGAAAAGGGCACTGAATCTCAGAGAAGCAGGAGACATCTCCAGAATCACTTGTCTGTCCACAAAGAGGCAGAGCCAGCATCTGAATTCATCATCACTAGATGCATAAGCTCTAACATAGACTCCCTTTCCACAGCAGCCCTTGAAGAAACTGTATTGCTCACATGTCAGTGTGTGTGTGTGTGTGTGTGTGTGTGTGTGTGTGTGTGTGGCCTAGAAGGTCTCTCATATTCACATCTCTCAGGGAGAAAGTGTTGCTACAGCCAAAGAGTCCAAATGTGTTTTTCATCATGTCTGAATGTCATGAGAAGATTCAAGAAGAATCAGTAGCCAGGCCAGATGTTGCCGTTGGTCCCTTGAGGACTAAGAAATTATCCCAGTTGAAGCTAGAAATTCAGCCAGTGGTGTTCCTTTTGGGGTGACAGCAATTCAAGGATATTCTTTGCTGAAGTATGGGGCTGGAAGGGGATATCAGCAATGCCAGGGATGTGTTTATATTAAGAAGGAGCTGGGGGAGGGGCTGGGAAGATAGCTTAGTCAGTAAAGAGCTTGCCACACAGCATGAAGACCTGAGTTCTGATCCCCAGCACCCATGGAAAACTCAGAGCTGCAGAGGCAGTGGCAGGAGGGTCCCTAGGGCTTGCTGGCTAGCCAGTCTAACCAAATTGGCAAGTTCAGAGTTCAGCAAGAGATTCTGTCTTAGAAAGAAGTGAGGCCTGTGAGATGGCTCAACAGGTAAAAGCATTTGTGATATAAGCCTGAGAACTTGATTTTGATGCCATGAATCCATAATATAAAGAGAGAATTGTCTCTTGCCCTCCACATATGTGCCCTGGCACACCCACACCCACACATATGAATACACACAATCAATAGAACATGGTAGTATTGAAAAAAAACACCCAATGTTAACCTCTGAAAACATAAGTGAATGCACACACTAGCATGTACACAACAAACACATGTGAACATATACAACACACATACACACACACACAACTTGGCTGGTGTACAGGGAGACCTTTACATTGCAAACTATGCCTCTCAAATATAAGAAAGACAGAGAAAAGCAGAAAAACAGAAAACAGACACTAGAGAACTTAGTGAAATCAGGGCAAGCCTTTGCTGGCATAACTGGCTGCACAGCACCTCAGCAGGTGGGCAGGGAGATGAAGACACAGTGAGATAAACTGAGAAAGCCAGAAGAACCACATACACAGTGCATAATTTGCTCTTTTTCTTCTGCCAGTCCTTCTCACAAAGAAATCTCTGCTGACTTGATTCTCCAGTTTAGCATTTTCTCAAAGGGATCTATGGATACCCAGTGCATCCAATCCCACATCCAAGGGCTCATTCACTCACCCTTCCATTGTTTCATGGCTTCATATTATGCACCTAGGTGTCCAGCTATTCATTGCTCCCCTCATATAAAGGTTCCCACAGCCACCCACCAGCCATGCAAATAACCAATCATCGTCCAACTGCAGGTCTCACTACAAGAGTGAACTGCCCATTTCACCACTTCATTAGTCAGGGGGTCTACTGACCTACCCATACACATATCTACAATCAAATTATCTACCTACCTACTAAATCAACCAGTTCTTTCTGGATTTGTTCACCCGTCCATCTATCATCATGTTAAAACACTCTCCATCATACTCATAAGACCAGTCCTCTGCTCTCTTTCTTTTCCGGTCCAGGCGCTTCGGGAGCCGCCGGCTACCGCCCAGACATGGCTAAGTCCAAGAACCACACCACACACAACCAATCCCGGAAATGGCATAGGAATGGCATCAAGAAGCCCCGATCACAGAGATATGAGTCTCTTAAGGGGGTCGACCCCAAGTTCCTGAGGAACATGCGCTTTGCCAAGAAGCACAACAAGAAAGGCCTGAAGAAGATGCAGGCGAACAATGCAAAGGCCATGAGCGCCCGCGCAGAGGCCATCAAGGCCCTGGGGAAGCCCAAAGGGGTTCAGCCCAAGATGCCAACGGGCCCCAACAGCAAACTCGCCCAGCTTGCTTTGATGGCTCACCCCAAGCTTGGGAAGAAGATCAGAGGCTCCATGGCCAAGGGTCATAGGCTCTGCCAACCAAAGCCCAAGGTTCAAACCAAGGCAGCGGCCTCAGCTCCAACTCAGGCTCCCAAAGATGCCCAGGCCCCAGTGAAGGCCCTATAGAGGAGTTTTCTGTCTGCCAATGTGAAGACAG
>PVIH01015943.1:0-47515 GCA_004025045.1 Sigmodon hispidus
CCAAAGGGTCAGTCCAGGGTGTTTCTGATCCCAAGCTGTTCAGTGGTTGTGGTTTGCCGCTTGGGCATGTTTGGCTTTTTTTTTTTTTTTTTTTTCTTGTTTGTTTGTTTAGAGACCATTAGTGAGTGAGTACATCCCCTGCTTAACTCTCTGAGTTTGTGAGACTTCGCTCAGGAGTATGTTGCAATCTTGATTGTATTTGAAGGCTATCAAATGTTACTCAGGAATAGTAACATTTTCTTCTTCTTCTTCTTCTTCTTCTTCTTCTTCTTCTTCTTCTTCTTCTTCTTCTTCTTCTTCTTCTTCTTCTTCTTCTTCTTTTAATGAGCCCGAGTTTCTCTGTGTAACAGCCTTGACTGTCCTTAAACTCACTTTGTAGATCAAGCTGGCCTCAAAGATCCATCTGCCTCTGCCTCTCAAGTGTTGGGATTAAAAGGTATGTGCCACCATCCCTGACAGGATTCTTCTTTTATTTTTTAAGAAGCTATCGTAGAGCTAGAAGCTTTATGTAGGATCCTAGGTTGGAAGTGAAGTTTCAACGTGACTGAGGACACAAAGGACCAGAAAATGACAGTGGGTGATGTATCTAGATGATTTACATGGCCTGGATTTTAACTTTTCATGGATCAGAATCTCCAGCTGTCTTGGCTATCCCACAGTAAAGAGGAAGGGCCAGTTTTTAAGGAATCTGCTTCTGTTTTGTGATTGTTTTGCTCTTATTTTTATAAAGTCAAGAGATATTGCCCAAAAAGAAGCTGACAAAAGGAAAAATAAAACATCCTTCAAATAATTAATTCAAAACTTCAGGTGCTGTGAGTCAGGTAATTGAAAAGGAACCCTGGAAATATACATATAAGTAACATATATACTAAGCAATTGTATTTATGTATTAGGAATACACACACACACATATCTGTCTGTCTGCGTGCATGCCTCTCTCTAACAACAATTAATGGAAAAAAAGATCATGAACTTGAAAAAGAGGAAGCCAGGGGCATATGGGAGTATTTGTAGGGAGAAAAAAAAAGAAGGGGAAATGATATAATTATATTGCACTCTCAAAAAATAAAAGAAATAATTAAAAGACTAGAATGAACAAGGACCTCAGAAAAGTAAGTGGTTGACACAGTCATTATAACACATTTGTTATTATGATCATGATAGAAAATAATACTTTACCTCCTATGCTTTTGCAGTAGATGCTGATTGCACAGAGATCCACAACTGACAAGGGGCAGAGAATGTGACATTGCAGAATACCAAGAAAATTTTTATTCAAATAAACAGTCTACAGAACGGGAAAAACTTTGTTAGTTACATATCTAATAGGATTCAGATCTAAAATATACAAAGAACTCAAAACATTAAACAACAAGAAATCAAATAACTGAGTTGGGCAAAGTGGTACATGCCTTTAATCCCAGGGGCCAGGAGGCAGAGGTAGAGGCAGGTGGATTTCTGTAAATTAGAATGAAATGAAAGCACAACTCACAGAACCATGGGATACTGGAAGACAGTTCTAAGAGATGAGTTGCATCTGCAGGAAGCACATAGACAAGCATCCACATCTACTTAGACAAACACCAACATTTCCCAGTGGCCCTGGAGGGCATGAGAACTCAAAAGCGGAATGTAGTTCTATTTGTTTAAAGCTTCTGTGCAGGAGTAACATAGGATGGGATGAAGCCATCCATAACTCTTTCACAAAGTATATATGATGCTGCCATATTTAGGAAATAAAAATATAGGCATTCAGTTAAAACTTGAAGTTCAGTTAAGCAACAAATGTTTAACGAACATTAACTAGCATTCATCTATTGAAGACCATCTTAATTTTCTCCAGGCTTTGACAACTATAAATAAAGCCATTCCAAACACCGCTCAGCAAGTCCTTGTGAAATCATACATTTTTTTTTTCTTTGTGTAGATGCCGAGGAGTAAATCTGAACTAAATTAGTTTTCTTTTTCTGTATAAAAATGAATGACAATTATCTCCTGTTTTCAGGTATGAACTGAAGTTGCTAGGAAGTGAATAATCTTTCTGGTTCAGAGTGCCCTCAACTCAGAAGTGTTGAGGAGTTTCTAATGCTTCTTTTTAAGTGTCTGATAAGTTTTCCAATGAGTTGATCCTACTCATTTGCATTTCTGAAAACCTCCCAGCTCCTTTAAAATGTCACTCTCTCTTTTATTATTTTTAAAAGCTTTTATTTATTTTTGAGAACTTTATAAATTATACTTTGACCATATTATTTCTCCTCTTCAACTCCTCCCAGATCCTCCTCCACCTCCCAACTTACTCAATTTCATATTCTTTTTCTCTTAAAGACCAAAACTCCAACCCCCTTAAGTCCACCACTCCTGGGCATGTGGCCTGTTCTGGAGTGTGGTTGAGCTACCGGATGTCACTCTATTGAAGAAATCTGACTTTCCTCTCACAGCAGCTAGAAGTGAGACTTCATTCAGATCTCCCCTCTCTATGCTGGTGTTTTCTTGTGAATGTTGTTATAGCCTGTGAGTTCATATGTCCATCTGTCATGTCTGGAAAACACTTTCCTAGAGTCATTCACCTCGTGTGGCTTTCACAATCTGTTTGTTCTCTCTTCTGCATAGATCCTGACACCTCGTTGGGGGGAATGTGACATCCCAGAAGGCTGAGTATTCTGATGTCTCTTATTCCCTGCATGCTGACCAGTTGTGGGTCTCTGTCTTAATTATCTATTGCAAGGAGAAGCTTCTCTGATGAGGACTGATCTTTGGGAACAGCATTAAGTCATTAGAAATCATTTTACTGTGGTGTCCAAAACCATCATTCTCTTTTGAAAAGCTGAGAAACAACTGTCTTTTGAAGTTATGACTTCAGTAAAAAAAATCATAAAAACTCAAAATTACCATCTGTATTAATAAAACAGATTAAACACAATATATTAAAAGTTCAATTTTCATGAGATATAAATATGGAATTAAAAGATCAACAAGGAACAAATTAATAAAGAGATGAGTTAATGTCCCTTATAAAGGAATAGTTGAGGAGTACAATGTATCTTTTTTTTTCAGAACTGAAAAGTTTGAACAGAGATATTTTTAACTAAATGCCATTCTCATGGCCCTCTAGAAAGGATGGTATGGTCAAAAGTGTCTCAGCAGAACGGGAGGGAGTTGCTCCATGATCATTATGAGAACCACAGAACATATTATCCTTTTTGTAAACATACCTCTTCCTTGCCAGTATGCCAGGAAGCCATCTGGGAAGCCTTCAGGACATTTTGGGATCGACTTCCTGGGCGTGAGGAATATAGTTACTGGATGGATTTATGTGAACATGGAATCACAAGTGTATTTGAAATGGCCACACATTTTAGTCAGTCTGTGGAACATAGAAGCCTGATCATGAAGGTAAGTGTCTCAAGGAGAGAAGGAATTGTTACATTGTTGTAGGTGCTATTGTGCATGACTAAAAGCTAAAGGAAGAGAAAATGACATGATTTAAGGTTTCTGAGTAAGCTGCCCAGTAAGGGTATAGCTTAGTCTTCTATCTCTACCTCTGGCCTTTTATAATGAACACCGTTAATCCAGAAACAGCCTCAGCCTTGTTTATAGTTGTAAATGTATCAAAATATATTATGTAAAAATTTAAAGATATAGATCTTTTTAAAGATAATTATATTTATTATAACACTTTGTTTTTTCAGTTTCTTTTCTTTTTTAAAGTTTTAGTGATTTTTATTAGTACATATTAATTATATACAATAATGGGTTTCATTATACTTTCATACTTTTTCACAATCTATTTTGATCATATTTTTTGAAAATCAATATCAAACTTTATATAAAAAAGCAAAACATTCAGAATAGCTAAAAAAAATCCCTTACAGTAATAAAACTTCTCTTTTCTCTAAAATACATGAAACATAAAAAATAAAATCTAAAGCTCCTCAAGCCAGGTTAGGCTCAGCTACAGATGAAGAAAGTACAGTGTGAGTAAACATTATTGCCAAATTCATTTATATATTCATTCTAAATAAGTTAGAGGATATAATCCACTTAGCACATTAGTGAAGTATAAATGTGGCTTTAATAGATTTGGGGTGTGTGTGTGTGTGTGTGTGTGTGTGTGTGTGTGTGCGTATGTGTGTGTGTGAGCAAGCACGGGCATGTGCACATGTGTGTCATGGCATACACAGTTCAACTTCTTGGAAGTCAGTTTTCTCTCCTTTTACTTCTTTTTGAGGCAAGGTCTTTTAATTTTTGCTTCTGCACAAAATATGTGAACTTCTGACTGATTCTCCTGTTTCTGTCTCCTATACTGCCTTAGGAATGTTGGGGTTACAGATGAATACCACTGCATGTGGCTTTTTAAACATGAGTTCTTCATTAGTCAGGGTTCTCTGGAGGAACAGAACTGCTAGAATAGATCAATATATTAAAAGCGGATTTCTTAGAGTGGCTTACAGGCTGTGGTCTGGCTAATCCAGCAGTGATCGTCTCCCATAAGAAATTCCAAGAACCCCATAGCTGTTCAGTCCATGAGGCTGGCCTTCTCAGCTGGTCTCTATGGTGGAATCCCAGAGAAAGAGCTTCTAAAACCAGTGAAAGTGCTGCAGCAGCAGGATAGACTCACCAACAAGAGTGAGGGCAAACAGGCAAAAACCAAACTTTCTTTCTTTGAGTCCTTTTATTTGGGCTATCACCAGAGAGTGTGGCCCAGAGTCAGAGTGGATTTTCTGATCTCAAAAGATCCAGATTTAAGATAGATCTTCCCTCCTGAAGTTTTTCTAATCAAGAAAAATCCCTCACAGGTTTGCCCAGTGGCTTGAGTTTTAGTTAATTTTAGACACAGCCAACCAAGATTCTAGACATTGACAATCAATAGTAGCTATTATGGGTTCCGAGGCTCAAAATCAGGTAATCAGGCTCACATGACACATGCTCTTACATGTTGAGTCATCTTGCCAGTCATATTTGCTATTTTTTTTACTATCATGATATAGAAAATATATAACATATTTTTGAAATAAAATTATAAAGGTAATACCACATGTCTTATTTCTACTCCTTGCAATATATGAAGTTTATAAATATCATTCTCAAGTACTTGGTGCAAGTATTATACACTGAAAATAATTGTTAAATGAATTGCTTAAACCACTTGTTTAAGTAGGTTTGGAAAGTATAAATGAATAGCTCTGAATTATTTTTATTTAATTTTTATAAAATACAGTAGTGCATCTAAAAGAAATAAAATGTATCATCACATTCTTAATATTTTTAAACTTTTATTTCTAGTAAAGAAGACCTAATATTTTTTTCTTAAATGTTTGGTTCTACAACGATGATCTCATTAAGTGGGAGAAAGCTGGGTGGAGGAATAGTTTACTAAACATGGGCAGACCAAAGACAGATTTTATAGGGTTATAAACATTTTGAAGATGTACAGATGTTTTTATGGATTTAAAGTGAACTCATCTCTTTATCATGGTGTCACAGTTAAAGTCAAGACACTATCAGCCTTTTCTCTGTCTCTGTCATATTTTTAACTGCTTCATTTTTTAAGCATTTTTTTTATTTAAAAAGTATTTTTCCATATATACCACTACTTGCCCTCCCTTTCCTCCTCCCAAGTTTCACCCAGTCCTCCCTCAACCTTCCCTCACTCCATCCCTCCATCCATGCCCCAAGGAGGGCAAGGAGTCCCACAGTGGGTCAGTTCAGCGTGTATATCCAGTTGAGTTAGGTCCGAGTCCCTCATCCCAGTATTAAGGTTGAGTTAGGTGTTCCTCTGTAGGGAATGGGCTCCAAGGTCAGTTCATGCACCAGGAACATAGTCTGATCACACTGCAAGAGGCTCCACAAACTGTCCACACCATTTGACAGTTGTCTACCTTTGGAGGGTTTAGTTCCTTTCCCTGCAGGTTCCTCCATGGTTGTTTTTGGTTCAGTGAGCTCCCAGTAGCTCCAGTCAGCCTTCTCTGTGGATCTCCTCCTCATGATCCTGATCGCTTTGCTCATATACTCTCTCTTTCTCTCTTCAGCTGAACTGGGAGCTCGATTTGGTGCTTAGCTATGGATTTCTGCTTAGAAATTATAAAAATATATACTATATCATCCATGTCTACCATATTTTATTTCTATTAAACAGAAACCTTACAAGGTGTTCTCCATTTTGTAAATAAAGACAATAAATAAATTACTTACCCTTTATTTAAAAATCAATTGTAATGGATCGTAAAATCCAGAGCTATTTTTTCAAGATTTTTATTTTGAATATGAATATTACTCAGCAACACAGAGCTTGGTGGCATGTGCAAGGCCCTATATTTGATCAGCAGCACTGCAAAAAATCCCCAAAACTCTCAAAGCATGTTTTTCTCTTGTGTTATGGATCTTCCATTCCAGTAATTATTGATTTTAAAAATTTCAACAAAGATCATATATTTATATTTATACGCATTGTGTATCTCAAATTGTGTCCACAATATTGGATCAGCTATTAAAGCAAGACATATGTACAAGAAGTTATTAACTTAATAATAGAATTTTGTGATGTTACATTAAAACATGTTTTTTTTACAAACAGGACTTTAGTTTTAACGTGAAAGTCTAGGAAATAAGCTTTAATGTTTATTTACAACTTGTAGATTAAACAGGTGATATGCTGTCTGGCTTGAGTCTAAAGTGATAAATGTGAGTTGGCAGATGGAGGGAACAGCATGAACTGTGTCTGTAGAGAATGGCTTGGGCTAGAAATGACAGGTCAGATGGGAGAAGGGGAGTGTTAAGAGGCTTGGATTTGACTCTCTGGATGACAGGAAACTTCAGGGCTGAAAGGGGATAGATAAGATGAAGGAGCTGGCTTAAAAGCTTGGAATTAAAACTCCACATCTACCTATCTATCTATCTATCTATCTATCTATCTATCTATCTATCTATCTATCTATCTTCCTATCTACCTTCCTATCTATCTATCAATCATATATCTATCTATCTGTCTATCTATCTATCTACCTATCTATCTATCTATCTATCTATCTATCTATCATTTGTCTGTCTATTTATCTATCATCTGTCTGTCTGTCATCTATGTATTGAGAGTGAGAGCAAGAGGGAGGGCAGGGATACTCTGACACTGTGGTGGAGGACCGAGGATGGCCTCTGGGAGTCGGTTCTCTCCTTCCACTACGTGTGGCTGCCAGGAAGTGCCTTTACCTGCTGAGCCATCTCCCTGGTCCAGTTTTGAACTCTTAAAGATCATGTGATTGTAGACACATAGGTAGGGTTACAGAGAATCAGTTGACAGGGAAACCAGGTAGGAAGCCACTGAGGCTTCTAACCAGACCATGGGACAGAATAAGGGAACATGATGGCCAAAAGTAAGAAACAGGATTTGTGGGAGCTCTTGTAGTTCACATTGTCTTTGGGCCACCAACCAGCTCCCCAATAAAGACATGGAGACGTATTATTAATTCTGAATGCTCGGCCTTAGCTTACGCCTGTCCCAATAGCTCTTTTAATTTGACCTCTTTCTATTCATCTATATTTTCCCTCAGGACTTTTAATCTTTTTTCCTTCCTTCCTTTCTTCCTTCCTTTCCTCGTTCCTTCCTCCCTTCCTCCCTTTCTCTCTCTTTCTTCCTTTCTTTCTGTCCTGCTTTCCTGCTTCTTCTGTGTCTGTTTGGCCTCTGGCATTTTTTTTTTCTCCACTCACAGCCTAAATTCCTCCTCCAATTTACTCTCCCTGCCTGGAAGTCCCGCCTCTACCCCCTCTCTCACTATTGGCGGTTCAGTTTTATATTAGACCAATCAGATGCCTTAGGCCGGTGAGGTAAAACAGCATCATAGCTTTACATAATTAAACAAGTTTAAAACACATCTTTGCATGTTAAACAAATATTTTCCAACAGTTTCTGGCAGATTGGATGGGAACAGGATAGAATAATAGTGATAGAAGCCTCCTGGTTCCTAGTGGGAGGCAGCAAGATCAGAGACTCAGGCACGAAAGGCACTGTGCTCTTTGCAAATGAGGCAAGGAGGGTGAATTCACTTTCATTTTAACTGCTCATGAGAAATGTGAATTGTTTGACATTTGTTTTTTTTTTTTTCTGGAGAGTAGTGCTTTATTTATTTATTTTTTCCTTGTTTATTTTGTATTTATCAAAAAAACAATAACATGAATTTAAAATGAGGAAAAGTTAACAATAACTATGAACAGGATAAGAATCATAAGCATGGCTTATCAAGGGTGGTAATGCAAATAAGATTGCTACACATATATTTACTATGTGTTCAGCTTTACCTCTGAAATTTTTTTTCCCATCCCTGTATATCCTCATTCAAGGGTTTGACATTTTTTTTTATATGAAGTGAAGAAGGGTGGTCTGGGTTTTCAATTGTAAAAGTATTCACCAGCTTAGGGTAGTAACTGGAGGTACGAAGGTGACAAATTATTTTGGGATAGACCATAGAGGAAGAAAAGCAGCAAATTATTTAATGATATCTCAGTGATTTAGATAATTTTTTTCCATTTGTCAGAAAATGGATTCCCTGGCACCAGAAAGGATGTAGGGTTTGTGTTTGTAACTATGGATAAGAAATGGGGACTTGAAATTAGACCTTCTGAATCCACCTTAGTTCTGTCCATCCTTTTGTTTGTTCGTTTTGAAATAAGAGTGCACAGGAACATCAGGGCACGTAAGCAGACATAGAATGGTAGGATGCTCACCCAGTTATAGAACAAACTTGGCATTGTTAGTGCCTGCTTTTATTGTTTGCTTGTTCTTAGAGAACAGTGGCCTAGCTTTTGCCATGTTCGGGCATTGGTGACCTCTGTGCAGTATTACGTGGTGTATATAATCAATGTTATCAATTCAGTCATTGTGTCCTTGTTTTCTTCAGAAACTGACTCACACAAAGGAAGCTGCAAGCAGGTATGTCTTTCCTGCAAATTCAATTTGGCAGCACAGATGTGCCACATGATTGCCAACACTTAGCATGATGTTCCTTTTCTATGTCTTTTCAGCTCCTGCAAGGACCAGGCCTGTGGGTAAGTCCCAGATGCTGTTCTTGAGGCCATCTCTCTTTCTAGAACACCACCATAGCCAGTGTCTGACCTTACTAGACGCTGACTCATTTTTTTCCTGGATGGCTCAATGGAAGTCTGCCTTGTAGAGAAGGATCTGCTTTTGCTGAGATTAAGGCTAACAATAAAGCTGAAAAGGTTTATTTTAGAGAGGGTTAGTTTGTTAAGTTATAGGTAATTTCTTGGATTGTTTTCTAGACTTTATGATTATGGTCTTAAAAAATAGCACACTCTAGATTAATCTGTTAGTATGTTTCTTGGCCAGCCATTAGACACAAGCCAGGATGAATTCTGAATTCTACGCAGTAATAATATAGAGCAGATTTCAAAAGGTAAGGAATAGTGACTAAAGTTTGAATTCCACCCATCTTCAGAATGTCAATAGTATACCAACAAGTGGGAGACTACACAGGAATCACCAATAGATTCAAAAATTAGCTAAACAAGCTGGTATCCAGACATCCAGCTTCAAAACATAGTTAGGGCATCCATGCAGAGACTTTTGAATAGAACACAACCAGGCAGGAAGAGAGTGAACTCTGTGGCCTCGGTCATTCATATATCTCCTGATGCCACTGAGTCTGTGTTAAGATTTGAGATTGAGCATCTGTTTGCATCCAGGGTCACAGAGTCTCTTTGGGCTGCCTACAGAGTTCAGAAGTTCTTTGTGATCACCTTTGCAACAGTGACCAACTTCACTGGCTGGTCCTATCAGTCCTAATGATGAACAGTATCTGGAGAGAGCTATATGGCTGAGTAATGGGCTCAAAATGATGGTGAACATGGAAGGACTAGGCTAGTTCTGAACTCTGCAGTCCAGCCTTTTCAGCGTTCTCTGAGATGCTTGCTCTCCTTTTCTGGGGTCTACAAATTTCCTAAGCAATGCAAGGCAGGGGTAACACGAGGAGATGGAGCAGGGGTCCTCTGTAATAACCCCTAAGAATCTGTTTTGATGTTGAAGTGTTTCACACTGTGCTGATGAAGGGCAGGATTTTCATCTGTGGCCTGAAAATTTGCTGCACTGGTTGGTATTGGTTCTCTGTTCTCAGCCTAAAGAAGACTTCATTTACTTAGGAGGCTTTAAGCTTATATTTTTGGTTGTGAGCCTAGCCTTTAATGGCTGAGCCATCTCTCCAGCCCAGCTTTAAGCTTATAATTAGACATGTTGGTGTAATAGCTTTGAGATGTGGCTTGGATGTGAGAATTTGTGAAGAACTTTAGGTTGCTCTGATGAGCGGCTGATGTTGAAAACAGTGAAACAGTGACTCTCAGAATTGTGGTGTGTGTGTGTGTGTGTGTGTGTGTGTGTGTGTGTGTGTTTCTAGTGAGCACGTAATTTTTTTTTTTTTTAAGGAATAACACACACATGCCAGTGCAAAGCATCATCCATGTTTCAGAACAAAGGTTGGAGTGTCTAGAGACTATCAAAAGGACTGATGGAGACTAGGGTGTTTATTCCCAATTTAAAGACCATCAGTGTTTAGATATTAACATGGAATCTTGTCTCATGTTTGTTTTATTTTCATTTTAAAAATTTATTCATTGAGACCTTCATCCTGCAGCAATGCTGTGACCACATCTACCCTCCTTCCTCCCTAACCCCCATCTAATGTCTTAAGAGGTGGAACGAGTTCCAGCAGGTTACAGATTAGGATTTTCTCTGCATATGTGAGAGATTATTTTAAGAGAAAGTTTTTAAAAAACATATTTCCATAGGGAAACATCTCATTTGTTTCCTACTGATAAGCATATCCTTCTGTTGAACACTATGTCACAGTATGTTCTTACTCTACTTCTTTCTTCCTGTGAGTAAGTCCTTAGCAATGTTCTCTATTTGTAAAACTTCCGTTCTAATGATAGAGCTGGAGAAACCATCTCTTTCTCCATATCCACAGTCTGCTGGCTCCAGAATGCCTGACTCTGCTTCACTTCTTCATTTCCCCCTCTTCTATTTTTAATTATAAAGTAATATGTTCTCTATTTTTAAAAACATTAAAAATATATTCTTTGTAAATTTCATCAGCGTTATCATGTATAGCATATTGCTTGGTCATATCCGCTTGCCACGCCCCCCCTCCAGCACACCCCTGTTCAGCTTCTTGTTCTGTCCTTTCCTGCTGTCCAGTTAGTACTGCCTGTATGCACCTGGCTGTGTGGCCTTCTGCAGGAGTGAGCATGGACAGCTACAGATGGCCACACCCCAAATAAAAATGAAGATTCCTCTTCCAGCTGCTGCCATCACTCTCACTTTTTATTTTGCTTCTCTTCTATTTCCAGTTTTTTCTCATTTTTCTTTTTTTATTATTTATAAAGTCAAATTTTTTATTCATGTATATCCTTGTTCAAGCTCCCTTCCCCCTAATGCCCCTTCCAGTCACTCTCTCTTCTCCACATGTCTTTATCTCCTCCACAGCAAGGGCAGGAGGTCCCAATGTCCCAAAGGCCCAATGTAGTTTAGTTCAGCATCCACTCCTGGAAGATCCACTTTCTTCACCCCAACATCAAGACTGGGTCAGGTGCTCATCTGGAGGGAATGGGCTCCAAGCTGCCAGTCCAAGGTGCTTCAGATCCCAAGCTCTTCAGTGTTGTGGTTTGCTTTTTCTTTAAAGCTTGTGGGTGTTCTTTGCTTTTTGTTTAAAATCCACTAATGAGTGTGTACATCCCCTGCTTATCTTTCTGGGTTTGTGGTACCTCGCTCAGGAGGATATTCTCCAAATCCATCCGTTTGCCTGCAAATTTCAGGATATCATTTTTTTCCTCACTGCTGAGTAGTACTCCATTGTGTAGATGTACCACAGTTTGTTAACCCATTCCTCAGTTGAGGGGCATCTAGCTTGTTTCCAGGTTCTTGCTATTACAAATAATGCTGCTATGAACATAGTTGAGCTAATGCCTTTGGAGTGTGACTGTGCATCTTTAGGGTATATGCCCAGAAGTGGTATTGCTGGATCCTTGGGGAGATTGATACCCAGCTTTCTGAGAAACTGCCATATTGCGTTCCAGAGTGGCTGAACAAGCTGACACTCCCACCAACAATGGAGGAGTGTTCCCCTTTCTCCGAATCCTCTCCAACATAGGCTGTCATCTGTGTCTTTTATCTTAGCCAATCTGACAGGTGTCAGGTAGTATCTCAAAGCTGTTTTGATTTGCATTTCTCTGATGGCTAAAGATGATGAGCACTTTTTCAGGTGCCTTTCAGCCATTCGTAGTTCCTCTGCTGAGAATTCCCTTTTTAGTTCTGACTCCCATTTTTTGATTGGGTTATTCAAGGTTTTGGGCTCTAAATTCTTGACTTCTTTATTTATCTTAGAGATCAATCCTCTATCATTTGTAGGGTTGGTGAAAATCTTTTCCCATTCTGTAGGCTGGCGTTTTGTCCTATTGACAGTGTCCTTGGCTTTACAGAAGCTTCTCAGTTTCAGGCGGTCCCACTTATTGATTGTTGTTCTTAGTGTCTGTGCTACTGGTGTTATATTTAGGAAGTGGACACCTGTGCCAATGTGTTGGAGAGTATTTCCCACTTTCTTTTCTATTAAGTTTAAAGTGGTTGGGTTTATGTTGAGGTCTTTGGTCAACTTGGATTTGAGTTTTGTGCAGGGTGATAGGCTTGGATCTATTTGCAGTTTTCTACACACTACCATCCAGCTATGCCCACATCATTTGTTAAAGATACTATCTTTTTTCCCATTGACTATTTTGGGCGTCTTTGTCAAAGTTCAGGTGTTCATAGGTTTTTGGGTTAATGCCTGGATCCTCAGTTCTATTCCATTGATCCACAAGTCTGTTTTTATGCCAGTACCAGGCTGTTTTTATTACTGTAGCTGTATAGTATAACTTGAAGTTGGAGATGGTGATGCCTCCTGAGGTTCTTTTGTTGAGCAAAATTGTTTTGGCAATCCTGGCTTTCCTGTTATTCCAAATGAAGTTGAGTATTGTTCTATCAAGGTCCATAAAATATTGTGTTGGGATTTTGATGGGCATTGAATCTGTAGATTGTTTTTGGTAGAATTGACATTTTTAATATGTTGATCCTACCAATCCAGGAACATAGGAGAGCTTTCCATTTTCTGATATCCTCTTCAATTTCTTTCTTCAGTGATTTAAAGTTTTTGTCAAACAGATCTGTTACTTCTTTGGTTATAGTTGCTTCAAGATATTTAATGTTATTTGCAGTTATTATAAAGGGTGATGATTCCCTTCTTACTTTTTTCACCCCCTTTATCTTTAGTGTATAGAAGGGCTACTGATTTCTTTGAGTTAATGTTGTATCCTGCTACATTGCTGAAGGTGTTTATCATCTGTAGCAGTTCCCTGGAAGAATTTTGTGGGTCACTTATGTATACAATCATATCATCTGCAAATAGAGATAGCTTCACTTCTTCTTTTCCAATTTGTATCCCCTTAATCTCTTTTCATTCCCTTATTGCTTTAGCTAAAACTTTGAGAACTATATTGAATAGATAAGGGGAGAGAGAACATCCTTGTCTAGTTCCTGATTTTAGTGGGATTGCTTCGAGTTTTTCTCCATTAAGTTTGATGTTGACTGTCAGCTTCTTGTAAATCGCCTTTATTATATTGAGATATTTTCCCTGTATTTCTGATACAGGGCTTTTATCATAAAGGAGTATTGGATTTTGTCAAAAGCTTTTTCAGTATCTCAGGGTATGATCATGTGGTTTTTTTTTCCTTCAGTTTGTTTATATGATGGATGACGTTTATGGTTTTTTGTATGTTGAACCATCCCTGAATTTCTGGGATGAAGCCTACTTGATCATTGTGGATGATATTTTTTATATATTGTTGTATACGGTTTGCCAAAATTTTGTTGAGAATTCTAGCATCAATATTCATGAGGAAAATTGGTCTGTAATTCTCCTTCATGTTGCATCTTTGAGTGGCCTGGGTAGTAGGGTAATTGTGATTTCACAGAAAGAATTTGGCAATATTCCTTCAGTTTCTACTATGTGAAACAGTTTGAGGAGTAATGGTAGTAATTCTTATTTGAATGTCTAGTAGAATTCTGTTCTGAAACCATCTGGACCTGGGCTGTTTTTACTTGGGAGGCTTTTCTTGACAGCTTCAATTTCCTTTAGGATTTTAGGTGTGTTTTGGTAATTAATCTGGTCTTCATTTAAATTTGGTAAATGGTACCTGTCCAAAAAGCTGTCCATTTCTTCTAGGTTCTCCATTTTGTGGAATATAGATTTTCAAAGTACAACCTTTGAATAATTGTCTGGATTTCCTGGGGGTCTGTTGTTATGTCCCCCTTCTCATTTCTGATTTTGTTGATTTGGATACCCTCTCTTTGTTTTATGGTTAGTGTGGATAAGGGTTTATCTATCTTGCTGACTTTTTCAAAGAGCCAACTCTTTGATTCATTGATTCTTTGTATTGTTCTTTTTGTTTCAATTGTATTGATTTCAGCTCTAAGCTCTATTTTCTTTCAAACCACCAAGGAATCCAAATTTTATAATATTTCCCTAGGTTTCTGTAATTTTTAATAGCTGTACCTTCTGTTCTCCTAGGCCTAAATTGTCATCTCCAGTTCCTGTTGGTGATCCTTCAACAGTGGCAGGTATGCTTTTTGCCTTCATTCACTTGTACTTCTTAGTTATTGAAGATTTGAGACAATTTTTCAAGCAAGTAAAAGTTTCCAGCTCACATTTTAAAAATATCATTCTTTTTCTATTTATATATTGTTCAAGGAAAAAAAACAATTATTTTTCATTAGTTCATAATATTATGCTGTGATACTTTAAAAGTTAGAATGTAGCTTAAAACACGATAGTGACAAGTTTTACTTTAAGACAGATGCTTAAGCTAAAGGTAGAACATTTGTGGTGTCACTTTGTGTTATTTGGCCTGGACTTTCCCAGTATAAGGATTTTTTTGTTCAGTGAATCATAATAAGATTCTAGGAAGCTGCTACAAATGTCTCTTGAGTTTATAACTAAAAAGAACCATCAGCGTAAAAAAGCAAAGGACTTGTAAGAATGGCTTTGCAAAATAAGTCTTTAATTCCTGATGTGAGTTCTGGCCAACTCAAGGACTAATGCTTTGTTTTCTGTTTAGATGCTGTTGCCAATGCTTCATATCCAGGGGTGGCCTCAGAGAGCAGTGTGGTGGCACCAGGAGACAGCGTAAGTTCAGCTCTGTTTTCTTACTTTCTAACATGGAGGGTGGGGTCAACAGGGTTTATTAAATGTCTACACTGCACAGGACTTCACGCTGTGCACAGCTCTGAAAAATATCATGAATTCTATATCCAGTATCTTTAGAAAACTGATGTCCCTTGGAAGAGCTGAATAGGTCTGTCATATTAGTAAATTTTGGATAGAGAATTTCTGGGAAACTCTCATGGTGATAAATGTGACCTTATAATCCTCAGTAGGTTGGTTGGTAACATTTTTAGAGAGAAAGGAAATAGATTTTATGTAGTTTTAAATTCTGGAAGTGATCACACCTTTTAAATACACCACCATTAATAGGAGCCTGCCTACTAAAAGATACTTACACATGAGGGTCCACTACCAAAGATTACAGGGTAAGAAAAGGATTATACGCTGCCCAGGCAGATGGAAGCATCTTATTAGAAGTTTTATTAAATTCTAGAATGGGAGATGGCTCAGTGGAGGAAACACTTGCAGTGCAGAAGCAAGACATGGAGTTTGAATCCCCAGTCCCCACAAAGAAAGCCAGGCAGTCATCATAGCCCACCTATATTACTGTCATCTATAGTCAGGCAGGCATGGTAGACCACCTGCAGCCCTCATAGAAGGTCAGAGAAGCATGACAGAAAGCTAGGCCAGCACAGCAGCCCTTGTGTGTCGTCATAGCAAGGCAGGTATCCAGGCAGCACACATTTATCATCCACATAGAACACTAAGCAGCCAGACAGCCCTTATGTGTTGCAGAGTTGGCTCCTTAGCCAAAGCTGGCAGGCTAGAGTAGCTGAATCCATGAATTCTGGGTTTTGTCAAAACCCCTTCCATAAGAAAAGTGCAGAACATTTGAGGAATACACCCATCATCAACCTCTGGCCTCCCTACACATGCACGTGGAAGCCTGTGTACAGGAAGGTACAACCCCCTCCCCCCCAAAAAAGAACACTATACTATACTATACCACACACACACAAACACACACACACACACACACACACACACACACACACACACACACACACACACAAGAACACAGCACATACACATACACCCAATTCCAGCCCCCAAATTCTGAATTTAAAAAACTTAAGGGCTCACTGTATAGTGATTTATTTATTAAGGAGCAAACTATGAAGGCATTCTTCAGAAAGGTGAGGCTTGGTTACTTCCCATCCTTCTTTTTTAGTGTGGACTTTATAACTTCTGTGAAGTCAGGTGGAGGACTTCCATTTTTCCTCCTTCCTTCCCACTCACTTAATAAGAATGGAAGTGACTTGGAATCACTTTGGTGGATGCCCAATGCAATTCTCTCTCTCTCTCTCTCTCTCTCTCTCTCTCTCTCTCTCTCTCTCTCTCTCTCTCTGTCTCTCTCTCTTTCTCTCTCTCTCTCTCTAGTTAGGAAAAGGACAAGTTCTTTCCTTCTACCGTGAGGGTCCTAGGGGTTGAATCTGTGTTGTCAGGCTTGGCAGTAAGAGTTTTTAGTTGCTGAGCTATCGTGCATAAATCAATACTTTTCATTCTAAAATATATTTATTTTGTATCCAAAATAATTGAGTCTAGAAAAATCACATTTTAGTAAGTATCTGTGAATAATGAATAATAAAGTCATATTATAGTTCTGAACTTTGAGGTATGATTTAGATATATACATGTTTACAAAATGATTTGAAAATTACTGTCGTGGAAGTGAAGGAATTCTATGTAATCAGAGAAGTAATATCCCAAACAGAGAAGCACATTTGAGCAATTCATAGACTCAGTAGAAAAATGAAACACAGAGAAGCAGAGATCTGTTTGCAATACACACCTAGTTGCAGGATTATTCAGCCATGTGTTAGCTTTATTTTCAGTCTTTGAAGAACTTCCATACGCTGGTTTCCAAAATGGCGGTACTGAATTATGATCCCAGTCATGATGTCTAAAAAACTCTTCTCATTCTCACCAATGTATAGTTTGCTTGTTTGTTTTGTTTTGTGTGTGTATGGTTTTAGTCACAGCCTTTCTTTTTTTTTTTTTTTCCTTCCTTCTTTATTTTGTATTTATCAAAAAAAAAAAAAACACAGTAAAAAGAATTTAAAATGTGGAAGAGTTAACAATAACTATACAGAGGATAAGAATGATAAGCATGGCTTATCAAGGGAAGAAATACAAATAAGATTGCTACACCTCTGCAACTCCCCATCCCCTCCCTGGGCAGGGAGCAGACAGTCCTATGGTCCCACTGACCCAGTAATGCTTAGATCAGTCTCCACTTCTGGCCAAATCCAGTTCTTTCCCCCCCTCCCTCAAGAGTGAGTCAGGTGTTCCTCTAGGTGGAGTGGGAGTCACAGCCTTTCTAATGAGGGAGCAATAATAGTTTTAAGTTGCCGTTCCTTGATCATTAATGATACCATCAATTCTTTTTTATACACTTGGTCAATATTTATGTATTTTCTTTCCAGAAACATCTCTTCATTTGCTCAGCTCTTTTTTTTTTTTTTTTTAAGGATTTTAAAACTTCTCCTTTATTTATTTTTTTTAAGGGCATTTTTTTTTTCTAAATTTTAAGAACTTCTCTAGGACATAAAAAATTTCCTGCCACTAAGCACTTTTTTCTTGAGCCCACACTCCTGCTCCTGACACAGTCCGGCTGCAAGACCAAGAGGAAGAAACCCCCAGCCTTGCTCAGGAGCAGGAGGCTGGAGCAAGAAGGAAGGCAGGTCAGAAGGAGAAGTTCATTTGCACAAAATTATAAATTGTGGAGGATGTTGCTCAGCTCCTAAGGTCAGATTATCTCATTTTGTCACTGTGTGGTTGCTTGAATTCTTTGTAAACTTTGAATATTGGTCCATAATCAGATGTATAGAGTGTGGATACTTCCTCCTTTTCTGCCGGTTGTTTTCTCAGTCTTCCGATTACTCACTTCCTTTGTTGAGCAGCAGGCAGCTCCTTCGTAGGATGTTAATACCGCTAGTCTGCTTCTGCAGTCTGTGTTTTCATGATCGTATAGTAACACTGGCCTATACTGGTATCTCCCAGGGTTTTCTCTGAGTTTTTCCCAAAACTTACATGAGGCCTTCTGACCAATTTTGAATTGATTTTTATGCACCATGGAGTTTTGGTCTTTAGCATATTGATATCCAGGGTCCCTGAAACCATTTATTGATGTGGTTGTTCATTCTTGTATGTTTTTGGGACTTGCCAAAATTCAAGTGGCCATAAGAGAATGGATTGACTTCTCTTTGTTCCATGTGTTTATATGTTGGTTTTGTGTTTTGTCCATGCTGTCTGATTATTACAACTTTGTACTTGGTTTTAAAGTTATGTATTGTGATCCAGTTTTGGTCTTTTGCTCTAGACTGCTGTGACTATTTGAGGTCTTTTTTGATTCCATGAGAATTTTCTTGTTTTTATGAAAATTTACCAGTATTTGAAGATTGTGTTAAATATGAAATTTCTTTGTATAGAATTTCAGCAATATTAATTTTTGTAGTCCATGAACATTGGATATTTTCCTTTTTGTGTGTGCAACATCATATTCAGTGTCTTATAGTATCATTGGAGAGTTGCTTCACTTCACTTGGTAAATTTATTCCTAGGAATTTTATTTCTTGGTAACTGTTAAGAATGAGGCTGCTTTTTGCAAATTAGTTTTTAAAGTACTTGCTGGCTTTTGTTTGCTATTTTTTGTATACCATAACATTACTGAATTGGCTTGTGAGTTCTGACAGTATTTTTGTAGATGTGTTCAGTGTTTGTACACATGTACACAGCCACACTATTTGTAAACACATACCATGTCTTCACTTCCCTCCTTCCAGTTGAATACTTTACCTTCTGTCTCTTGCTTCATTGCAGTGGCTAAGACTTCCTGCATTGTGCTAAATAAGTGTACACCTTGTTCTTCTCTACTGTAGATGTGGCTTTTCGCCTTAAAGCCCATAAATCAACTTCTGTGCTTTCAGAGTGCAAGAAAGCAAAGGACAATAAAAAGACTAGTTGTTTATTTTGTTTTGAATTTGTTATATCTATTTCACGTGGAACATTATATTTAATGTAAATTCTAGCTATTTCCTCTCCTGGTCACCTCATTTCCTCATTATGACTGAATTATTTTAATAACTTCCATTTTTTTGTTGATACTCAATGATGTTTCCAGTTCTTTCTCTTCATCAGTTCTTCCTTCATTCCTGCCGAATATGTTGTCACATTGTCCTTAGGGGTTTTAGAATCCCTGCTTTATGGGAACTCTTGAGTTTGACTTTCAACAAGGACAGGGTATCCGGTTGGTACTTTAGCCTTTTGTGGCCTTTAAAATACAAGCTCATGCCATGAAGGAATAGTACCTGTTCATGGCAGCTGACACCGTCTATGTGAAATTGTCTTTCTGGTTTCTTGTATTCTCTGTATTGACATCTTGGTATTTTTCTTTGTTTTTACTGTCTTAAATACCAGCTAGGTTTTCAAAACATTAAAACAATCAGCATTTTAGGTGTTCTTCTGAGATAAAGTTACTAAGTATATTTTAAATAAAATATTATAAGAGAAAGTCTGCCTGAGACTCCCTCTAGAGGAACACCTGACTCAGTCTTGATGTTGGGGGGAGGAAACTGGATCTGCCAGGGGTAGATGCTGAACTAAGCCATATTGGGACATTGGGACCTTGGGACCTCCTGCCCTTGCTGGAGAGGAGATGGGGAGATGTGGAGAAGAGAATGTGATGGAATTTAAAGATATATTTATCTTTCAAAATTGTGAGTGCGTTTGTGTGCATGTATGTTCTGTTCCTATGTGCGTGCTTTAAGTTCATGTATGTGAAGGTGCCTGTGGAGCCAGAGCAAGACACCAGGTCCCCAGAGACTGGGCTTATAAGTGGTTGGGAGCTGCTCAAAGTGGGTGCCAGGAACCAACCCTAGTCCTCTACAAGAGCAGCAAATGCCCTTAGCTGCTGATCCATCTCTCCAGCCTCAAGATGAAATATAATAAACAAAAGACATTCTTGTAAAAATTTCCACATAACTAACAACTTTTGTCAGTAGTGGTCTTAGTATTGCCAAGCAGTAGAATGTACTGACTAGAAAAATACAAAATGTAATAAGTGGTCAGTTAATATTAGACTGCATTAATAAAAATATAGAGTCTCCTTTGAGTAGGTGATAGTCCTACTATGTCTTAATTAGACCTCATGTATGGCTGCCACACTCTGAGGTAAAAATTAAGGTCATTGGAAGTGTCAGGAGGAGAGGAACCAGTGACAAGTCAGAGGAATCTCGGCAGCTTCCTGGCATCTGTGAAAGGTCCTCTGTGGCTGTAGTTTACTGGTGAGCCAGGGCACAGAACCATTATCAATAATGGAGCATATGCAGAGGCAGTTTGGATTTACTGATAAGACTTTACCAACTGTGGCAGCTTTTTGGAAGTGTTAGAGGCTGCTCTGAAAAATGTGTCTGTGTCTGATGACAGCTCTTTAAGCTGAGATGAGCAGCCTTTTGTTAGAGATGTAGAGAATTCAAGCACCATTGGGAGTGGGAGGTGATCTTCAAGGTTATTTTCTGTTCTGATACTTGATAGGTTTCTGTTATGAGAGCCGTCAGATGAAACGTGACACAAAGGAAGGAAAGACACCAAGGTTCCAGTCTCAGTTCTGCCCTTGGTCTCTTGGCCTCCTCAGGCTGCTCATGGCTCCTTCCCACGTTTCTGTGTGTAATGGAGGCACTTGCCATAAAGGCCTCACTTACATGTGCTGCAAACAGCAACTATTACTGTAGTGTTCTATCAGTAGTGGTAGACTTCCCTCATTCTCTCTAGATTTATTAAGAAAACTTCTGAAAGAAACTATTACTACACTCATTTATTCACTCTTTTATTCATATGAGTGGATTTATGAATTTTTTAAAATTTGGATTATAATTCAATATTTACTTTGTTACCCAAGTTATATCAGCCTTGGACACTGGAGGACCTGGAATATTTCTCTCTCCTTTTCTCTTTTTGAGAGAGCATCTTGGGCCTTCACTCTGTAGCTCATGTAACTTACTCCAGGGTAACTCTGAACTCCTGGTCATTCTCCAGCCTCAGCTTCCTGACCGTGGGAATGTAACTGTAAACTACCACACCAGCTTCTTGATTTTGTGTGTATATGTCTCTCTCTCTGTGTGTGTGTGTGTGTGTGTGTGTGTGCATGTGTGTGTAATTTCTGGAACTGAATCCCGGGGCCTTGAACATGCTAGTCAAGTGTTCCCCAGCCTAGTCTTAGGTTTTAATGTTACAGAGTGCAACAAAAAAAATTGGCTGCAGTTTTGCTCAATGGCAATTAATGTTTAAGAAATGACCTTTTAAAGCTAGTGTAGTGTCATTACAGAATATTCCAAGTTATCTGAAAAATTATTGCTGTTACTTTTACCCTAATACATATTTATATGACAAGATTTTCTTCATGTTGCTTCCATTAAAATAGCATATTAATTGAATCCAGAAATAAACATGAGAATTCAGCCATCTTGTATTAAGCCAGACATTCAAGAATTTAAAATTCAGCTGCAAGAATATAAAAAAATGCTGCTCTTCCACTATTCCGGCTTCACAGCATGTGTTGTTGGCTTTTGCATGAAATGTGCCTACTCTGTTATATTATTATTGAGACAAGGTGTCACTATGCAGTCTTGGCTGGCTTGGAGCTCACCATATAGACCATGCAGACTGTCCTTGAACTCATAGAGATTTGGCTGCCTTGCCTCCCAGTGCTGGAGCTAAAGGCATGTACCACCATACCCAACAAGTTTACCTTTTGAAATTTTTTTGGTAAATATTTATAGTTGTAATATAATTTAATAAAACTTTTCAAAAGCCTAAAGGGGTTCTTAGATCAAAATGTTTGAGAACCATCCTATAAGCTAGGTTTTGATCAAATTATAGAGTATTCAACTATTTTCATACTCACATTGATAGTTTCCTGTGTAAATGTTATTGCTCTTTCTTGTCAATGCATGCTGAAAAATATGTAAGTGAATGGTGATTATAACAATCACTTATACCCTAAAGGTTTTTCCATGTATTGTAAAACTGAATACTACATAAAAAGTCATTATTAAATGCAGTGTCTGGAACTCTGAGGGTAGTTGGTAAATACTTATTGACTGAATGAACAAATGCTGGTATTTATTATTCTTTCTAAATCTAGATCAGCAATGAAATTGAGAAGGTGACAGAGAAGCCCACACAACCTGCTGAGGAACAGATAGCTGAGTTTAGCATCCGTATTCTGGGGAAGCAATACAGTGAAGAACTACGGGATCCCTCCAGCGCCCTCTACCGACGCCTTGTCGAAGAGTTTATTTCAGAGGTGGGTGATTTTTTTTTAAGATTTTAAAGGAAACAGTTATTTATTTTAAACATGTGCATTATAGGAAACAAACATTACCCATGTAGGTGGTTCATTTGACTGAATAGCATGATTCTTTGTTGGGGATTAAGTTTCTCATAACCATAACACGACTTAAAGCTAGGTCAAGGATTCAAGCTGACTGTCTACTAGGTTCTTAAGGTTGCAACTTCAGAAAAATGTTGTGAAATGAGATAGGTCAATTCTTTCAGAAAAACAAAATTTTTCTACCTATCAACAAATATATGCTCTTTGTAACTCACCACAGCCAAGGAAGTGCAGATTCTATGCTTTAATTTCAGCTTGTCAGTGTTTGGGGAAATGAATGTCTCTGAACAGCTATGTGCTGCTCATTTCCCTACCCCCACCCTCTGGAGAGAACATATGTACTCTTACTTTTTTTTACCCCTGGAGAGAACATTAGGTTTAATTTCTTTTAATTTCAGCTGTACTTTTTTTCTTAGTTTGAACACTTTTAAGTAATTAACTCACAGGTAAGTGTGTGCAAAATTGGGACGCACTAGATGGAATATGGGGAATTAATCCCTTTGTCTTTGTCTTCTGGCTGTGGTTTTTAAAAATGGATTATTTTCTAAATAACAACGAGTTAAAGCACACCATTACTTACCCTCTGAAAGGATTCTGGATAGAATTGAAACTCAGAAGTCTTCCATTAAGCATCCCCCATGCCTGGTGCCCTTCTGGCATGTCTTTGCTCTTAGGTAGCATGGCCGTGGATGTCATCTAGTCTATGTGATGTCTGGGCACACCATGTCTTTCTGTTTATTTCTTTTCCACTCCTACTTGGTGGCTTCTCCTTGACCAAGTTTGTTAATTCCATTACCTTGGCTTAATTTCCTCCCCTAGTCATTGTGTCCAGATGGGAAATAAAAATATGCATCTGTCAGCCAAATAGCATCACTGCAGCCATCAGACATGGGGAGGAGTGTAGGCCAGACAATTCATTTTCCTAACTGTGCAGCCAAGGTGCAAGGCTGTATGGTATGTGGGAGAAATGTCAGCCAGGCCAGTGGCCACCTGGCATTAGATACTGTCTTGAATTTGCTGTCTGGCCTTTCTGCCTGGATTAAGGAACCGTTAGTAAGCCTCAATGTTTCAGTAAACAGCTTCAGAAATAACTGGAGATTTGGAGAAAATCTAATAAACACTCTGAAAGGCATCCTCTCAATAATGGCTTTATGAGATATGTGGCCACTGAGGTGAGTTGAATGATCTCACTGAGGCTGATGAACCACTTTCACCTTCTGACCTGAACAGTGATGCAACCTTCTGACTTAACCCTAACTACTTCTTTGTATGGGAGGTTCTCTCTCTCTCTCTCTCTCTTTCTCTCTCTCTCTCTCTCTCTCTCTCTCTCTCTCTCTCATATGTGTGTGCTTGTGTGTGTTTTGGGGGATGTCCTAAAGGAAATCATCATTCTACTGTAAACTAAATCATCCCTCTCAGCTCCCTCCTTCCACGACATAGTCACACATGTTGTTCACTTTTGTTGCCTCCTAAATAATATTGGAAGACAAGGAAGTGGAAGCCTGCTTATAAAGGAGGCGGTTCAGACACCATAACTCTTTTTTTATGAGGGAAGGAGGAAGAGAGAGAGAGAGAGAGAGAGAGAGAGAGAGAGAGAGAGAGAGAGAGAGAGAGAGAGAGAGAGAGAGAGAGAGAGAGAACACATGGTAAACCTGAGGCCATACAAAAAGGGCCCAGGATCTTTATGACAACTGGAAGAGCCGGGGAGGCAGGCACAGTTAGTTATCAAGGCAGTGTCTCTCCACAGGCTGCTTTCAACTGTTTGCTTGTGATGATCCAGATAAGTATGCTCACCTTTTAGGTGAGGCTCAGGTGGCCAGAACTTGTTCATGGTTATTTCAACCTCTAAATGAGCAGAATGTAAAATCAGGTTGTCTGTGTGTGTGCACGTGTGTCCATGTTGCTTGTGGAGGTCAGAAGGCAGCCTCTGCTTTTGATTCTTGCCTTATACCTTGTTCGAGGCAGGGCCCTTGTTGTTTGCTGATGTGTGCATTAGGCTGTCTGTCCGGCCTGCTATCTCCCAGGGCTCTTCCTGTCTCTAACTCCTTTCGCAACTCTGGAGTTACAAATACTCTTCATGGTTTCAGGCCTTCTGTAAGTTTCTGGGGATTTGAATCAAGGTCCTTACAAGTGCATGGCCAACTCTTCCCTCGCTGAGCCATTTCCTAAGCTGTCCATTTACCTTTCAAAGCGGTCCTTTTTTTGTCCTGTACAGAGCCAGCTTTGGAAACTATACTGAACTTCTCAGTTTCAAATGTATCATGAAGCAGGAGAAAAAGGGAAGGAGAATGTGGTTCAACGGACAGCAGTTAGAGATACTTGATTTGTGTGTAGCCCCTGAGCCAACCAGCCTTGAAATCTTCATTCTTAAAACAGGAAGCTCTTCAGTGAACCAAGGTTTAAAAATGGTCACTTGCTGCCATTATGAGGGACTGATTAAAAGCATCTATATGATCCTGACCAAATGAGCTGCCATCTTAGTGTCTCAGTTTTCTCATTTATAAAATCAGGATAATATGTATGTTTTGATAGTGCTTCAAAGATTAGAAGTAAAACTGCAGAGCACCAGATAGAGTGGTTACTCAGTAAGTTGTACTTGTTCCCTATAAGGGTGCTGATAAAATGAAATGGTTTCCTGCCCTGGGTTTCTGTACAGTAGCTAACTGCATGTGGTGACTTAGAACACCTGTATATGTTTGAATCCAAGAGATGCCCAATCCCAGGTCTAGGGACCATTGGTAATAATGGCAACTTGCAGTTAATGGGATGCTTTCAGCCACATTCATTTTAATGTTCAAAGGCTGATGTGGTGGAAGACAGGAAAGTCTTAGCTCCACAGAGGAAAGCTGATGTGCATCAGCTGACTGGAAAATATACAACCTGAGACTTCATATTCTTACTTCCATGACATCTCTCTGCCCTTATCCTGCAAGCATTTACTCTTCCCCCTCAAAGAGAAAGAAAGCTATACAGGCAAACGCTGAGGTATGCACACATCTTGTATGAGCATATGTGCCTGTGTTCCTGCATGTAGACAACATACATATGTGTGAGTGTGTATATGCACATTGAGTGTTATTCACTCTCCGGCCTAATTTTTGAGACAGAATGCATTCCTGAACCAGGATTTCACTGACTCAGAATGGTCAGCAAGCCTCAGACAGAGAGATCCTCCTGTCTCTGCCTACCCAGCACTGGCTTTCTCATGTGGGGGTTGGAGGTCAAACTCAGGTCAAGTACTTTGCTGATCCATTGCCATAACTCTTTGAATTATTTATTTATTTATTTATTTAATTGCAAACTGTTTGGCCTATGGTTCAGGCGTATTGCTAGCTAGCTCTTACATCTTACCTCACCCCATTTCTATTCATCTGTTTTACTATATGGTTCATGTTTTGTTACATCTTGCTTCTTGGGTGGCTGGATTGCATCTCTCCTGACTCTGCCTTTCTTCCCCTGTATCTGTGCTTGGACTTCCCACCTGCTTCTAAGATGCCTGCCATAGGCCAAAACAGTTTCTTTATTATCCAATGGTATTCACAGCATACAGAAAGATATCCCACATCAGAACAATTCTTACATCTACTGCATAAGTTCTACTTTATTATTCTAGATCTAAAAATCCATAGATTTCTGCAGTGAGGTCTGGTTTGTAGTTACATCAGCACCCAGGGTAATCTGACCATGAAGGCTTTGACCTATCATATAGATCAACTCATCACTCTATAGACTACTAGGAGCTGATACAAATGGGAGGTGGTCTCTGGCTGAAGGTAATAGTTCTCAGGGACATACCCTTGTCCCTGTCCCCTTTGTTCTGTCTATCACATGCTCCTTCTTATGACATTTTGATTCTCCAGAGGCCTAGAAGCAATGATCAAGGACCGAAGCTTTGAAACTGTCAACCAAAATGAAGTGTTCTTTCTTTTATGTTGTTTTATTCTTAGGCTTTTTGTCACAATAATGGAAAGCCAACTAACCTTATGGTAGAGGTTTAATGTGATGTTGAATTAGATACATACATTAGTACTTTTTTGCATATGTATGCATGTGTGGTGTGTATGTATATGCTTTCTCACACTTGTGTGGGTACACATGTATGCACGTGTATATATGCATATATGTGCATATGGAGGCCTAAAGTTAACATCAGCTATCTTCCTCTATCCCTCTCCATTTTATTTGATTGAAGCAAGGCCTCTCTCTGAACCCAGAGCTCAAGGATTCTGGCTAGTCTAGCTAGTGAGTTAGCTCTGGGGATCTCTGTGGAATTATTTATTTTTAAAACAAGATCTGGGGTGAACCAAGATTTTTAAAAATTATATTCCCTTGATTTTGTGAGTTTGTGGTTAAAAGCATCTTCCCGGAGAAGTATCTGAAGTTTCCTAACATTTCCACTTTCCTTATGTTGGCCCTATCTGTCTGGTGAGCCACTTTGGAATGCATTAAATATTACATTTTGTTTAAATGCATTTTAAAATTATAATCAGATTATTTTTAGATATCCAGTCTGGTATTCTTTTTCTCTCTTCAGTCACTGAACTCATATGGACAGATGGGGCTGCATTTTCAAGACTTGGTATTATGGATGTGATGTTCATAATTTGATATGATAGCCAGTGGGGTCATCTGGCCACCACTTCTTAATCTATTTTGTGATGACCAGTCTGTTCTGGGGATAACTTGGACCTTGTAGACTTGGTTTGAATGCTGAGTATATTCCTAGTTCTCTTGCGATAGGACAGAAAAAACAGACTCCCAGACATATTCACCCTTAGAGGAAACAGGCTCTGGACTCTGCCAGGGTGCTTACTGGGGCCAGACTCCCTACTGGAACAGTAACATTTAAAAATGCTATTATATAAATACTGTTATAGCTGTTTTGAAATGAAATTTTTTTAATATTTCATACAAAAAGAAGAAAATGTTGCTTTAACTAATAAGTATGCTTTTTATAAATTAAAAAAACAAAGTTAAAACATTAAAATCATTAAAGAAAAAGTAAAACAGAAATGATGGTGGTATTTTGGTCAACACTATTTTCTGACATTGTAACCTTTAACCTATGTGTAGACAATTGTACTTTTCATTCTGCTCTTCAAAGTATTTGACATATTCTTTAGCATATCCTACATAGTTATTATCTTTGTTTTTATGTGCTTAACAGGTTGAAAATGCATTCACAGGGTTACCAGGATACAAAGACATCCATGTTCTTCAATTCAGGTAAAGAGATTTATTCCAAGAATGCACATGATCAGTGCTCCTTGAATGGAACAGCTTGGTGTTCACTACATATAGTCTAGTGGCATGTGATTGGAGTGCTGCAATAATGTTATTTGTGGTAAGTTAGTATTTTAACACTAGTTTTATAAAAGTGAAACTGAGTTAATGAGAGTCCAAGCAATGTACTGGTGAAGATGTAGCTCGATCTGTAGTTGGACCACAGTGAGAACCTGGGCTCTGTGCTGACAAGTTATGAAGCTCTCATTTGGGACTGGACCCTGGAGCCACAGTGACTTCAGGCTGTCTCCGAGGCTTCTCAATGCTGTAGTGATGTACTGCAGGCTAGCTGCTCTGACCTTCACCAATGGTCTTTGTACAAGTGCTCTTATCTGCTGAACCATCTCTGTAGCCCGCCCTTCCTGATTTTAATGCCAACAACCGAAGTCCTCTGATGATCTGCTATAGAGTTGATCTACAAAGAGATAAATCATGTATTTAAGAAGTATTTTTAGAGTAAATTTAGAAAACTATAAAAATCCTTGTCTTTAAGATGGCTTCTTTTTTTTACTTTTCTATTATTATTATTTGAGACAGGGTCTTTCTATGTAGGCCTAGTTGTCCTCGAACTTGGTATGTAGACCAAGGCTGGCCTCAAACTCACTTTCTCTTTTTAACTTCTAGCACTATGTAAATGTGATTTGGTGTAGTTCCCTTAAGAAGACATTTCAAATAAAATCAGGAGATATGATAGAGAATGTGTACAGTGATGAATGATGTGACAATTATGAAGATAATTGAACTCTAATTAATACTTTTGTTACTTTCAGGTCCCCTAAGGAAAATGGCAGGTAAAAGTTCATTTTGGTGCTTTCTGTGGTCTATGGTTAGTATCTAGGGCTATGGTATGGAGGAGCACCACTCAGTTCTCCAATCTCTCCAGTCTCATTGAACCACTCCTTATAGATGCAAAGCTGGCAAGCTACAAAGAGTCATGAAAATATTTTAACTTCAAAGGCCATAGAGTCCCTACTGTAACTTCTCAACACCATTCGGTGAATGTAGACACAGGAAATTCACTGTAAACTAACAGGGACAGCTATTCCCCAGGGAAGCTCTATTTATTCACTTGGAGTGGTGGTGCACACATGTACTCTTAGTCCTTAAACCTGACGCAGGATGATTGCTGGATCAAAGCCAGCTTGGGTTGCATAGTGTAATCTGCTGTCCAAACAAAACAAGCTTGCCAAGACAAATATCACTGTTTTTAAAACATTTAAATACACTTAAAAAATGAACTTTCTGATAGTTCATTTGTAAAACTAGCTGTTCTTGAATTTTGAAGCACAATGTAAAGGCACAATCAATACCCCCTGCTTGAAAGTTATTGAATTTGGCCATGGAACCGTAATTTATTTCTTTTAGAAGCCTGGTAACTCTGAATGAAGTCTGTGAAGCAAATTCATAGGCTAACTATAGAAGTGTTTAGTGACTACAGAAACATTCCTTTATTGTGCAGTCAGTTCAGCATCTTTGGCTTCCTTATCTATGGATTCAACCAACTGCTCATGAAAACATTTATAAAACAAAAAACAAAAGCAAAGATCATAAAGACTTCTCTGTCTATAGTGTATGTATACAAACTTTTTGTGTTATTATGTCCTAAATAATAAAAAAGTGTTTATATATAGAATTTACATTGAAAAGCATTCTAGAGAGGATTTAAAACATGGTTCTCAACCTGACCCACAAGGGTCACATATCAGATATTTACATTACAATTCATAATAGTAGCAAAATTACAGTTATAAAGTAGCAACAAAATAATTGTATAGTTGAGGGTTACCACAGCATGAAGACCTGTATTAAAGGGTCACAGCATTAGTAAGGTTGACAAGCACTGGTTTAAAGTGTTGGAAGATGCATAAAAGTGTCTACTGCATCTAAGGGGCTTGGATATTGTAGAATTTGGTATGCATGGAATGAGGGAGGTCACTGGAACCAACCCCCAATAAACACCTAGGGTTGACAAGAATGTCTTGGTTAGAAAAAACTTTTGATCTTATTTATATTATTATGACAAGTATTTATGAAATGCCTTGTTACTGGGCAAATCCTATGCATAGAAAAATAAATAATTTTTTGGTTTTGTCTTTTAGAAATGTATAGGGTTGTGATTCTTTTTTAAAAATTTTATCATCTTAGTGCCCTTGTGGGATAGTAAAATGAGAATTCATATTTGTTTCCTTTTGGCAGGTGAGGACATTTTGCTTTAGAGAGCCATATTGTCCTGTTGGAAGTTACATCACTAGGAGATATCAGATCTCTTGACCAATCAGAATTGGATTTCTGTATTTTTTCATGGTTGTAAACTGCTCTGCACTATGTATTATTGCTATAGTGCTGTTTGGTTACTTCTTATGGTGATCAGACTGTGGAAACAACCCTAAATCTTGAGGTTACCCCAGTATTGAAAGGATAGTAGCCATTTGCTGACTTCTAACAGTTTTGTATAGAACCCAGAAAACATCTAAATATGAAGGCACTATATTATAGAATGTTAGCCAAGGCAGTTTCCAAAATTGTGTAGGGTTATCAGATGGTGTCAGTTAATTGATTGAATTTATTTGTAAATTTAATATGCTGATGTTTCAAATTGTTTGTGAATGACCATGAAGAACAGTCCTTTTTTTCTACCAGTGTTTAGATGCATGTGAAATTTTTGATTTGCTTTTTACTGTGTACAGTTCCCACTTATTACACATACTTAGTAGAGCCCATTTGAAAGGAATAGTTACTATATTGATCTGGAAAAACCTGTCCAAACTTTAGTTTCAAGCATGCACCTTCTTTTTTAGAACAAATATTACTAGAGAGGCATAATCTGAGTTCTCCTGAAATACACTTATTTAACTTTAATGATGATATGTAAAATCTGTGCACCCAAATAGCCAATTGGGATATCTGGGGTGGGAGAATATAGTCCAATGTTTCCTCTGTATGATTGATGCCTAACTGATGGGTTCCAGGGTGATTCATACTGAAACGTACCTGGTGCCAGGGTAGTTGGCTAGCTCAGGTTATTGAGTGTGGGCCAGCACAGCTTTCTTCAATCAGAAATGTTCTGTCTACCCTCTTATGGACTTCCTTGGCCTCTTGAAACTTTAAAAAATTTCCCTCGTCCTGAGAAGTCTTCATGACTTGCCAGAATTCAACCTTCCTGGGTCACAGTGAAGTGCTTGGCTTTAAGAATACATGGTTTCTTGGTATTGCAAGTATTTCTTTGGGTTCTCCTTCCAAGACAAATACATGATAATAAATTTCAGTATCTTTCCAAGTCATTTTATCTTTTTCAATGAATTTATCTAGACTAGACAAGGTATGTTATGGTAGACATATTATCATTAGATGAGCAATGTGTTATACTGGGGAGGCAAGATGGTATTCAGTCAGTAAAGGACAGGGTTGGTAATCTAACACAGACATACTGATTTGCATAGATTTTTCATGCAAAAACATTTGTCATGATCTCTCCGCCATGTTTAAAAGCCATGCAAGGCATGTGCGAGGCTTCCAGTAAATAAGTGCTTGACTACCCTTGCCCAGTGTTTCACATAACAAGGAAGCCATCTGAGTTCTGTTAGACACAGCTTCATCTTCCTCCTTCTTTTCTTCCTCCCCTTGCTCCTTTTCTTCCTTGTTTTCTGTCTTAGAGTCTGACTACAAGAAAGTTTAATAGGCTGTGCAGATACCTTGAGGAGGAGTCTAACATTCTGGATATGCAGATGTGATGATCCCACCAGGCTTGCAAAGAGTGTGGCATCCTCACTGAGTTGTGGATGGTCAGAAACAGTGTCTCTAAATGAGAACCAAGACACAAATGTATGAAGAAAATAGACTTGCTCTGCAGGGTAAAAGTTGTTCCTTTTATATTTTGAGACACAAAATATTTCAGTTGAAGAGATGAAGTGCCATTTAAATAGCAAAAGCTTAGCTTATTTAGCTTATTTATATCCTTAATCACACCAATCATTTTGTCAGTACTTTTGGAAGTGTTTTTTGAGGTATTGTGAGATAGATATTGTCCTGCATGCTTGGGATGCATTATTCTAATATTTAGAATAATAGTTATGTTTGTCCAGAGGGTGGGAGCAATAGAGCATGAGCCGTGTTGTCAGTGTGAGAAAGAAACCCCCTGAAGAAGTGGCACATAAGTGAAGCATAAAAGCAATAGTCATGTGAAGGAGGTGTGTACAGGAGTGTTCATGAGTTGAGGGCTGTGTGGACTGAGGGGAAATAAACATATGAAAGGAAATGGAGTGAGCATGCAAAGATCTGAAGAGGACCAGTATGTGCTACCAGTGGTCTGCCAGTATGTCAGCAGGCTAGAGGTTCCCAAAGAGGAATGGGGACTGTAACTTGATAATTTTTGACCAGAAGGTGTCCTCCTGTTGTTTTATTCCTGAAATCATCACAAAATTTATGTCCTTCAAGAGAGATTGAAAATTACTTACAGATCAACACGGTTGTCTAAAAAATTCAAAAGGCTTTAATTGCTGAGGGCTTGAGGGTGTGATGCTTTCTCATGTTCAGCCCCTTACGACCTCTTGTCCTCTTTTATTCCCAGGATCGCCTTTTCTCTATTCAACCAAGTCCCCTTCTACCTTGATGTCTTTTTTATTTTGGATGTGACTGAGGGTCTGTTATAACAGTATCAGTTATCATTTTCAAGAGTCCTAAGTTACCCTTTAGAACAGGTAGCTTGTCAGATCTGGGAGGAAAACAATATAGAAAAGAACCAGAATTTCTTTTCCTCAATGTAATCAATCAGTGCTTTCCTATATTAATTGGGGGGGGGGTGTTGGAGAGGTCTGGTTCCTTTCAGGCATCACCTATAGCCTAGAGTGTCATCTGCGCTATGCAAATTAGCACAGGTCCATACTAGACTACTTACAGGAAGGAAAATTTCTTAAGACCACTTCATGCTTCCTAAACCACAAAGATAATTCTTTCCAATTGATCTTTTTAAAATGGGAAACTTGCCCATCAACTATGTGAGTGGGTGAGACACATTCCCATTTGCTTTCCAACTCTGTCTTCTCATGACATGTCTTCAAATGGCTAAGAAAATGTAAAGCAACACACCAGCCATTGCTTGTCTGTCCTCCTTCTTTGTCCCCCGGGCTTTCTGTTTGCTTGTACAAAGGTTAGTGAAAATGTTACTTTGTAAATAGTTTTTATTAGAATTACCTATTGTTTCACTTAGTTCCTCAACAAAGGAATCATCAGAAGAAAGAAAAAGAGAAAATAAGAGAAAAACCCATAAAGATTTCTAAATTAATCATAGAATTAGAAAGCATCAAAGTATTGTAAACAGGTCAAAAGAAAAAAATCTTGTCATAGCAGCTTTTGCAGTTTTGCCTTGAATTTATTGAACCATAGATTTTTTGGCCTGTCACTCAGAAGTAGGTCTCCTGTTACATAGCTGTCATTCTAGAAAATATTCTAGCCTTCTGTCTGTCTGTCTATCTATCTATCTATCTACCTACCTACCTATCTATCTATCTATTATCTGTCATCTATCTATATTAGAAACATAAATTTCTTTCACATTTAACTTTTTACCTATAAAATTTTGAAATATTCCTGTTCTCAATATAGCTATGGTTTAGTACCTAACTTTTCTGGTAGCAATAATAAGGAAATATAAGAAAAATTTTATATTATTTTGGGGAGGAGTTAGGAGGTGTGTGTGCGTGCATGTGTGTACATACATGCATACCATAAAATGTATGTAGAGGTCAGGATCAACTTGCTTGAGAGCATTCTCTCCTTCACATTATTTGGGTCCAGGGGTTGAACGTAGTTCAGGCTTGGTGGCAAACTCCTTCACTTGCCAAGCCGTCTCAGCAGACCAGTATATCTTTTTTTTTTTTTTTAAAAAAAAGCAGGAAGTACAAACTATAACAAGTCTTGATGCAGGAAAGATCTCTCAAAGAGGATAATTCTGAAGACATATATGAATTGACTGTGGCCTGGAAACATAGATTTCAGTTGCATCAGATTTCACATTTCATCGTGATAGTAGTTTCATGTAGTATTGGAACAAAGAAAGTCTTAAATTAGCATATTATAAAAATGGTAGAAATACTGGGGAGGTGGGTTATGATAAAGTGGAGAAATCTTTGTTAAAGGTCCTCGATGTTATGTTATTTTGGGGGTTGGTGAAATCTAGGGGTATGTTTGTACATTCCAAAAGATTTACCTAATAGTAACACAGGTGTTAGGTCACACACAGAAATGGACAATAAATTAATTTGGCTCTGGACTTGTGATATCTCAGCCTCTCCACATCATTGATATTCTAATTAGTTTATCAGCTCCTAGAGTTACGACTTCTCTCCAGAAACTATTGTTCACATAGGGAAAGACTGAGGAAGGGAATTAGTGAAAGAAAAAGGAGTTGGCTTTTTGAAAGAAAGGAAAACAGTTCAAAACGTGGGGCATGAAAAGTCTTCGATACTGTGGTAGAGTTAACTCTGTGGCCTCTTTCTGGTCCTACTAATAGACCTATGACCTTCCATTTTTTGGGGGGAGGAGGTGTCAGGAGGTTTTGATAGAATCCATACATTCTCAGACTTCCTCTCTTGGCCTAATGCTGTCTATAGACCCAAAGCTCCTTTCTTGTACTTTCTTAGCTGGTCCTAATTGTTCTTCTGTCATCTATAGTGGGATAGACATTTACTATGCAGTTACCTTCAATGGCGAGGCCATCAGCAATACCACCTGGGACCTCATAAGCCTTCACTCCAACAAGGTGGAAAACCATGGCCTTGTAGAGCTGGATGATAAACCCACTGCTGTTTACACAATTAGTAACTTCAGAGATTATATTGCTGAGACATTGCACCAGAACTTTTTGATGGGAAATTCCTCTTTGAATCCAGACTCCAAGTCTCTCCAGCTTGTCAATGGTGAGTTGAATATCATTCCTGACAGCCTTACATAGTTTTCCTTTCTTTTTCAATATAGCATGGTGAAGACTAACCTCACTAATATATGGTTCTACACTTTCTTAGACTGCACAAGACAGGAGTCATTCTGATAAATGGAGCTTCATCTCTGTAGTCATTTGGGATAGATTAATCCTGGGCTTCCTGGGATGTGTCTCCACAGAGGGTGGGGCTAGGTAAAGGAGAGAACAGCATGGTAGTTAGAAATAGTTTGAAGTGATGGGAACAAAATGTAAGAAAAAGGAAAGTAGAGCCTCAAAATCTGAGTCACAACAGGCTGTGGTGCTGCAAGGCAACCGTGGTGTGAACTGCTCCAAAGGCCAGTTGATTAATGCTTATAAGTCAGCAGAAAAGAAGGAACCATGGAGGAAAGTCAATGAAGCTGGCTGAAAGAGCCAGATGCTGAGCCCAGAAAGTTCAACCCTAGGTTTGACTTCCGATAGCTGTGGAGATCCAGTCCTGGATCATAATAAGCAGATAGAGCTGGGATCATAAAGGAGAGGGGGACCACCGTGGGTTTGGAGGCTAGAATGATTTTCCAGTCACTGGGGACAAAGCTTGCTTTTTGCAAGACGGCAGCATCATTCATCAGAGACAGAGTTCTAACTTGTCATTATTGCTTATTTCCTGTTTGCTTTGCCATGATGCCTTTACTTATGGGTCCCTTAACCTTTAAAACTTCGAGCATAATGTATTTTACTGAATTGAGAAAATGGGATAAATATAAGTTGCTAAACTGGAAAGTAAGAAACATACTTATAATGATATCTTAAAATTATTTATTTATTTGGATGTGTGCACAGTATGGTGCATGTGTGGAGGTCAGAGGACAATCAGAGGGAGTCTGCCCTTTCCTTAAATCATTTGGATCCTGTGGGTTAAATTCAGGTGCCTGGCTTGGCAGCAGGTACCTTTCCCACTGAGCTATTTTGTTGGCCCTAATGATTCAGTTTTTAGAGGAAGAGGTTAAGGTAAGTAACAAATGCAATATAAGTAAGAAATGTAACACTTTAATTGATCAAAGAATGATTTACGAGTTATGCATCGCTGAGGCCCAGGGCATGTTCTGCCAATACTCCAGAATGTTTATGGATAGGAAATTGAAAGTGACACATAAGAAACAGGACCAAGGTACAGAGAGGGATTGGTTGTTTATAACTTAGCTTTTGCCTTATTTGAGCCTGATCTCATGGGAGCTCAGCTTTTGTGATTGGCTGGCCATCTGCTCTGTGTTACTGATTTCTAAGTTTGATTTGCATTCTGTTTATACACTAATTCAATCAGGTTGCAGCTCAGGGTTGGGAGGATTGAGTTTTGTGCGCACAGCAGCTTGCTTTGGCCGTGTTAATTGCCTGTAACACTTTTTAAACAACCTCCTTCTACAATTGAGAGTGTGTGTGTATGTGTGCTGGTATTTGAGGATCTCAAATATAACAATGTCTCAAATGTTTTACACTGTCTTTCCTCAGTGAGAGGAGTTTTGCTCCCCCAAACAGAAGACATAGTTTGGAACTCCCAAAGTTCAAGTCTTCAGGTGGCAACACCCTCTCTTCTGGTAAGCCATTGTGCCTTACCCCAAACCTAGCCCTGAAACCTCTCTCCTTGGCAACCTCTGTTGCTTCCTTTGGCACTAAGAATTTACCTCACTGCTCTCATTTCAAGTATCCTTTTGCATGTTTCTGGATCATCGCTCATAGTGGTCAGCTCATGGGGACCAAGTATTGACTCAGAAAACTTAATCCTTCCGCAGTAGTTAAGTGGAGTTTGAATTGCCAAACACCACATGTGGTGGGAAAAGTATTTGTTTCTCATACTTGGTGGAGGTTAATTAAGATGTAAGTGCCCACTGAGTTGTTTTTAAGTTACCTAGAGATAGTTTTTTTTTAATATCCAAGACTAAAAATTGATGTTCATAAGTGCAGAGTAGACATTTTTATTTCAAGGATTATACATTGAAGGAAGCTGAGCTAGAGTAGTAGACTCATGTATGGAAAAAGAAAAACAGTGAAGATGTTGACTAGCTGAAAAATAAGAGGCATCTTAAAGTTAGGTCTTCCTTTAGGTGAATTATTTATTAGTATTGTGTGTTTGTCTGCCCATATGTATGTGGGAGTTGTACACAAAGTGTGGAGGTCAGCAGACAGCTCTGGGGAACTGGGTCTCTCCTGCATTTTCATGGAGTCAGGTCATTGAATCTGGGCTACAGGCTTATGCAGGGAGCATCTTTACCCCAAGAACCATCTCACCTGCTCACAGCCCCCTTTTAAACTGGAGTGAAGCATTTCCCTGTGCACATAAGCAGAGTGAAAAGGACCTTCTCTCTTGTTCCTACCATCCTTTTCCGGCCGTGTCTGCTTCCATTTCAGCATCTCCCTGTGAGATGCTGAGGAGAAAGGTCACTCCTTCAAGTGTGGTTGATGCAGTAGGGTTGACACTGCCCATGACAACACCAGGCCTCCCTGTGTGGGGTGGCTCAGGGAACCTTGTTAGCACAGGGACATGGGGCAGGGTAGATGTATTCTCTTCACATGCAGCAGCCACAGATCACATTCCTGCTTTCTTAAAGTGTCTTTTGTTGTTGTTTAATATAACTGTTTGAAATAGTTGTTTCCATTAGAACGCTAATGGAAAACATTAAAAAATGTTTTGAGGTTAAAATTAAATCATTCCCCCTTTTCTTTCCTCCCTCAAAATCTCCCATGTGCTAACTTTGCTTTGTTTCAAACTTATGGACTCTTTTTCTTTGATTGCTGCCACACACACACACACACACACACACACACACACACTCCCAAATACACAAATATAGCTTGCTCAGTCCATATAATGTTACTTGTATGTGTATGTGGTGATATATTGCATATCTAATAAAGTTTTCCTGAGAAATCAGAGGACAGGGCCACCACCCCCACTTTAGCCATGAAGGTCACAGAGTGGTAACCTGTGCCTTTAACCTCAGCACTTGGGAGGCAGAGATCCTCTGTGAATTCAAGGCCAAAGAGAGCCAGGTGATGGTGTCACACACCTTTAATCCTAGCACTAGGAGAGTTGAATGAGGAAGTGAGATAGCTGGGCAGAGAAAGAGGAGGCAGGAGTTCAGTACTTCACCCAGGACAGATGCCCTTCTCTTTCTGGTGAGGACTCAGAGGCATGTAGTCTGAGGATTACTGAGGAGCAGCTAGGTGAGAAGTGGCTGTGGATTGTTTCTCTGTCTCTCTGATCTTACAGCTTCTTCCCATTATCTGGCTCTGGGTTTCATTAATAAGACCAAGTAGAATTTGTGCAATATGTATTGTTTTCAGGACAACAGAAACTTAGGAAGGAAATTCATCTAAACAAGTTCATATAAACACTGATTTATATAGTCATCTGCTTTACTGAGCAACTTAAAGTATGGGGTCATTGGAAATACCCTTTTGATTGGGTGCTGTATTAGAGAAAAAATGATTTTGGGGATACTGACATCAGATAGCACCTTAATTAGGTGTTTGCTTACCTACTCATTCAAATATATTTTATTTTGTGATTTTTATGTGCCAGGTACCAGGGAAACTAAGCCAAATAAGGTGTAGCCCTGTCCATTCACAGATGGGTAGTAGACAGATTTCCTAACAAGTAAAATGACATAGTGTTATGGACGGTCACCAGAGATGACCACTCAGACACAGAGTAGAGCCAATTACAAGTCTTTATTCCAGCCAGCTGGAACTGCACCCAAGTGTTTGGGGACCTAGGTGTGGTCCTGAGTGTCCAGAATACTAGGTTTTAAAGGCAGAGACCTCATCCAGGTGTCTGGATCAGCAGCTGCAGGGGGCTTTTCAGAGTACATACACAGTTTGAAGCCAGCAGCTTTAACAGAAGCCAAGCGGTTAGCCATCTGGAGGGAGGTTCTGCACCAACAAACAGTTTTAACTAAGTTAGCTAGGACATTCTGACCTCTGAATTTTAGAATAGAGTTGGGTAGGTTTCCATGGGATTCTACGTCAAGAATATCAGATTCTATTTAAACCTGGAAACAGCTTCATTGAGAATACAAGACAGAGGAACCTCTACCTTATCTTGCCCCATCACAAAAGCTCCTGTCCTGAAGTGCATCCACAATGTAGAGGCAAGGTTACCCTCATCCCCACTTCTGATCCCGAGCTTCTCTAACCACAGGTGAGCTGTGATGGTATTTTAAAAACAATTTAAAGATCTATAAAGTGCCTGCCACACAAACATGAAAAGTGTTGGCCACATTCCCAGCAGGCACATAAAAAAGTGAGTGTGGCAGTGCTCATCTCAACACTAGTGCTAGACCTGGGCACAACAGTGTCCCCAGAGCTCACTAGTCTAGACAATCTGAGCTTTAGGATCAATGAAAAATGCTGTCTTAATAACTAAGGTGGAGAGTGACTGAAGCATAAATACACCTAGCATCAACGTCTAACCCCCACATCTCATATACTCCCAGTCCCAAACACACACACACACACACACACACACACACACACACACACACACACGGTGAAAAGACAAGATTTTCTATCAGCCAGAGGTTGCCAGCTGGGACCTTTTAGCTGAATTTAGAAAGGGACATGCACTTTGAAACTAATTTTAAAAAGGTACTATCTAAAGCTACTATTTTATTTTTTACGTGAAAATGCAGATTTCCATCTTCTTTTGAGAATTAAGACTATCTGATACCATAAAGTCTCCATTCCCTTCTGTTCCAAAATGGCCAGAGTATTGCTGTGGCTGTCAGTCAGGAATGGCAGACACTGACTAACTAGGCTTGTTATTCATTTACATTGTAGCAGCTCCATTGTCCCTTCAGCCAGATCTCTGGATGAGAAGGGAGAGCTGCTGATAATTAATTAACCATTTAAGGCAGCTAGGGCATGTCAAAATTTTTATTAATGCTTAATAATAGTCGTGTATATTTGTGGAGTACAGTAAGTTTTTGCTAACTTGCAGACATGATCAGATAAGGGTAATTGGTCATCTATGACAAAATACTTATTATTATTATTATTATTATTATTATTATTATATATGTTGGGAATAGTCGACCTTTGCTGTTTTGAAATGGGACACAAGGTGTGCCTTGACTATAGAATACTAGGTATTTTCCTGCTAACTGTAATTTTGTACCATGAACCTCTGTCTTTTCAATCCCTGCTTCCCTTTCTTTCCCAGCCTCCAATGCCACTATTCTATTCACCACATCTACAAAGTCCAGTTGATTTTTACCTTCTATGATTTATAAGAACATGAGAGATTTAGACTTTGTAATGTTGATGAGCGACAATAATACATAAAAATTATTTCAACTGTACGGTTACTGCTCTCTTCATTCCTTTCTGTCGCATTTTGCTTTATTAGAGAAGTGGCATTTGTTAACCAAATTTAATATTTTAGCCTTTTTAGAGGTGGGAAGGTTGAATGTGGGAGGCCCTGGCATCCCAGCTATGAAAATCAGATGCTTTTTACAATGCTTTCCTTAGAGCTAGAAAGTTGGTTCACATGGAAATTAGCACTAGTGAAACTGACCAATATAACATCAAACCGAGTTAAAAAGAATTCCTGAGTTGAACTTGTTAATAGAAGCATCTATGGATACAAACATAAAGAAATCACCCATCTAAGTTCTAGTGGGAAAAACAGCAGTATTGGAAAACCCAGAGCCATGGCTTCAAGTTTTGGTGTTCTTTCTTTTTGTGTGTGTGTGTGTGATTGTTTTGGCCATTTCACACCTATGAGCATCTTCTCATGACCGACAGTACACATGGCATGATAGGACTACATGGTTCTCTACTGTCTTCCTAGATTTAAAATTGGATACATTTATATGCTGACATACATGTACTCCTCCCTGTGTTCCTGAAGAATGTGTTGGTGAACTCCTTGAGCCATTCAAGTTTATATTGTTCCTTGACTTGCTTTTTTTTCACATTCACAATTTCAATTTATTGTCCTATTACTTATTAATTAAACTTTTACTCTCTCCATCAAGTCCATTCAGAATAACTTAGACATTTGAGGCAAAACCCAAGGCAGCTTTGTGTGTCTAGGTGGTGCTGAGTTACACAGGTGCACCCTGCAAGATAGGTCAGCAATTGCAAGTTGCCTACACTACGCAGATATATAAGGCTAACTGTGCTACCCATGGTTCTAGGCTCTTAAGATGCTATAGGCAACTGTGAGCGCTGACCATGTCTGCCTGATAAGACCCACTCTACAACCAAATCTTACTTTTTAGGTTCACATCTGTTGGGGGTTCCCCAAGAGGATGTTTTTCTCCATCTTTGAGTCTTTCACTGCCCCCCCCAGCTCATTTTGTATCTAGTCACTTGAAGATAGCCTCCAGCTTCCTCCTTCACATACATTTTCTCTCATACCATACATTATACTCCAACTAACCCAGCTTTTTAAAATAGTAGACTCCAAGGATTGGAGAGAGGGTTTAGCAATTTTACTATTTCTGCAGGGGACCTGAGTTCAGTTATCAGCACCCACATGGATGCTTACTACTATCTCCAACTCTAGTTTCTGGGGATCCATGCCTTCTTCTGACCTCTGTGGGTACCAGGCATACATGCAGTACATTTACATATATGCAGGAAAAACATTTACACACATAAACTAAATATAAAGAAAACTTTATATTATATAGGAATGTTATATACCAGGCTAATGTCCAGCATAGATTAAAATATATAAACTCTTATTCAAACACCATGACTCTTTTACCTATTAACATCATTTATTTTACATAGAGTGGTTTCATAAGATTATATAATTAGCACATTCAAAGGTTTTATCTCTGCCTATTTTTTTTTATTTCTGAAACTAAATATTAAAGTAAGATTAACACTACATTAATATAAAGTTGGGAGGAAAGATGTGTTTTGAGGCATGCAACAATTTCATAGGTATGTCTTTTTGAGACAGTCAACCCACATTGTGATATATAAAGACCCCTCATTAAACACCTTTTGAAATGATGGATAAACTTGTTAATTATTCCTTCCTGCTGTGGGTAGTATGCTTAGGTCTTTGACAAAAGGTTACACATAATTGCTAACTTCTATGTATTTAATGTCATTTAAGCCAAAAATATACAAGGAAATAAAACACTCCAAACCAGAAAATTAGTATTATCTCTCATGTAGTCACTTTATTTAGTCTTCTAACTATGGTATTTCACCCAGTCCTTGTGAAGGTGAATTTAAGAGGCTGTGCAGGTTTTCTGTAGATTTTCAAACCAGTAACTAGCAGAACTGGATTTGATTCCAGACTATTTTCTTTAAGAGCTCTTGTGTTTCTCCCATCCAGTATTTCCTGTCTTTGTGTTTCTTTTCTCCATGATTTGATTTAGCCTTTTTCTCCCTCCCCAGGATAAGACCCTTCAAGCTGAATGGATCTCAGCAGACGAGTCCACCACCAATATTTCACCACTTGATTTCAGCTCTGGTCCTCCCTCAACCTCAACTGGCAGGGAGCTCCAGTCAGAAAGTGCTTTGGGTGATTTAGTGTCTACACCTAAATTAGCCTCTCCAGCAAAGGTGGTCCTCGGTTCTTCCCCGGGGCGTAGCAGTTTGACTATTCATTCTGTTACCCCAGCAGTGCTTCAGACTGGCTTACCTGTGGCTTCTGAGGGAAGGACTTCTGGGTCTTCCATCTTAGAAGATGGTGAGGAAGCTTAATAACTCTTTCCTGAATCAGAGGCCAAGGGCTTTGAAAAGATTTATAGTGAAGAGGAAAACATGGTAGCATTCATTAAGGAAAAAATGTCTTGGGAAACATATGTGAGAGAAGAATGAAATCAGATTTAATTAGTAAGACTGGAAAGTAAAAATCATTTTATTTTAAGAAATGGACTTGGGGGAGTGGGGTAGAGATCAACTAGAAGATTCATAATGTAATTATGATTTATAACAGTAGAAACTTACAGTTAGGAAGTAATAATGACAATAATTTTATGGTTGGAGGGTCACCACAACATGAGGAACTGTGTTAAAGGGTCATAGCATTGGGAAGGTTGAAAATAATCACGCTGAATGTTGTGGAATGGACTGTATGTGTGAAAGAGAAGATGAATAAAGATATAAATAACAGCTCTAGAATTTTGAGAAATATTCTCAACATATGAAATATGAAGGATGACAACAATAAACATAGAAGAGAAAGAGAAATACAACTTTCAGAAAAAAATTCTCCATATATTTCCAGTGGATTCAATCTGTATTTTTTAATGTGGTTAAAAATTCATTGGAAAAAGGCAAAGGCAAGTGCTTGAGAATTATTTCAATAATTAAGACTTCACCTCAGAGAAATGGATTGCTTTTATCAATGTTTGTCCCATACTATGAATTTATGGTATGTTCTTGTAGTGTAGATATTAGGTCAAGTGCTTGAGGATTATTTCAATAACTAAATCTTCACTTCAGAGAAGTGGATTATGTTCATGAATTCTTGTCCCACAATATGAATTATGATTGCCTCTTCCTTTACTATAGATATTAAGGTCAGTTATTGTTTCTGGTAAGTGGAGAAAACAGATAGCTAGTTTTATTAGTGAACTAGGGTTTTGCTTTGTAGATTAATTATTGAAGAGCACTGTTTTGTCTTTTTATTTTTAGGATTAGTAAATGCTGAAGTACCAGAAGATGCTTCTATGGATGTACTGCCTTCAAGTTCATTAATTCAACCTGTGCCAAAAGAAACAGTACCACCCATGGAAAACTCTGGCATGACTCTCTTGACAACCTCACCACATCTGACCTCTTCTGGCACAGAAGACCTTGCTAGAGACATAACTGCACCTTCTGGCTTGGACTCCTGGGCTTCCAAAGTCACAGACCAGCTGGATAATAGCCCATGGTTTCCAGATGCCTCTGAAGAAAATGAGTTTAGTTTTCAAAGTGGTTTGGGCTCTGGGTCTGGGAAAAATGTAGAACCGATGACTTGGCCATGGAGAGATATTTCATTAGAGAAGACCACAGAAACACTGTCAAAGTCATGGCCTGAAGGTGACTATTCACTCTTGCCAACTGAGGGTATAGAAAAATTATATATAGATGGCAGAGTAGATTCTACAGAACAAATTAGTGAGCCTTCAGAACATAGATATAGTGATAGATCTATAAATTTGACAGAGGAATCCCTTGGTGAGTCTGCTATACCCATCTTTATAGAGTCTGCAACTCAGTCCACATCTCTAATTTTTTCCAAGCACACATCAGAGGAAACAGACACTGATTTTTACTCAGTTACCAAAGTACCCCTTTTACTGACAGCTATAGCAACCTCTGCTACCACTGAGGAAACAGATGAAGTGAATACCCTTTTAAAGGAAGATATGGTGCAAACAGAGTCATCCAGTCACACAGGGCTTCACAGTGAGATTTCAGTGGTGAAGCCAGATGTGCAGCCTGTATGGACCATATTGCCAGAATCAGATACAGTTTGGGAAAGAACTTCTTCCTTAAGGAAATTGTCCAGAGACACACTGGCAAGCACACCATCAAGCACTGACAGACTTTGGTTGAAAGCCTCCATTACACAGTCCACTGAATTGCCTCCAACAACCAGCTCCACCCAGCTAGAAGATGAAGTAATAATGGGTGTTCAGGATATTTCATTAGAACTAGATCCGGTAGGCACAGATTACTATCAATCTGAGCTAATCCAAGGACAAAATGGCAAGGTTGGAAGCTATGTGGAAATGTCTACAAATGTTCCCTACACAGAGCTGCCTTTTGTGGCTCAGGCCACAAAAGAGGGTAACTTAAGTCACACCCAGACCTCAGGACCTTTGGTGGTTTTCTTTAGCCTCCGAGTGACAAACATGATGTTTTCAGAAGACTTGTTTAATAAAAACTCTTTGGAATATAAAGCCCTGGAGCAAAGGTTCTTAGAATTGGTAAGTACAGATTGTAAATCATTAGCGTTAGTGAATATTACATGAATCCCTCCCCACCCTCAGCACACCAGTCAGAGTCCAGAGATGTGGCTTTCTATAGGCATTGACTTCTTGTCAATCATAGCTTTGGGGTGATAGGAGAACAATAAGGCAGGTGAATTCAAGAACTGGAGACATACACATGGCATCAGGGTGATGTGACAGGTTAGATGCTGAAGATCATATGCCAGGAGTTCTGAGGCAGAAATAAAATATGAATGAAAGGAAATCTAAAATTTACTGTGAGACTCATCTTTTGTGGATGTTCATATCTTCATTGTTGGAACCCTTCAGTGAAGCAGAGCAAATAAACTCTAGGCATCTAAAATGGTTGATGAGCACCATAAAATTACTGAACACTGTGAAAGTCCCATGATAGTTTTAATGTATGTAACCATTCCTATTTATTAAATTTTTTATTTAGTGTATAAAATAAAGATTTTTATTATGGCATTTTTACATATGCATATCACTGTACTTTGCACTCACATTTAGCCCTACATTACATGCCCATGTCCATCATCACCCTCCCACTAGTACATTTTATCTTCCCAAATAGGACTCTTCTGATTTCATGTCTTATCTGTATATACATACATATACCATGGGGAAGAGTCATAAAGGATATGTATGTGCATATAATACGTATGCACTGTTAAATCTAGTTATACATATGAAGAAAGTTTGATACTTTATTTCTGTCAACCCATTACTTTCTCCTGCAGGGACGGAAGGTTTTGCGTTTTGTTGAATACTTACTAAAAAAAAAAACCTCACATGAGCATTCTTTTTGTTTGCTTTTGTATGTTTATTGTCTTTCTGGCATGTATTCAACAAAACACTGAGCACTGGCAGTAAACGTGGCTGTTTGTCATTTGCAGCTGGTTCCCTATCTCCAATCGAATCTGTCAGGGTTCCAGAACTTAGAAATCCTGAACTTCAGAAATGGCAGCATTGTGGTGAACAGCCGAGTGAAGTTCACTGAGTCTGTCCCTCCTGATGTCAACAATGCCATGTACATGATTCTGGAAGACTTTTGTACTACTGCCTACCAAACCATGAACTTGGATATCGATAAATACTCCCTGGATGTGGAATCAGGTAACCATAGTGCCTGTCATTTGAACTAAATTTCTTAGTAGAACCAAGTAACTATTCTTGTGTGTTTTCTTTTTCATTGAGTCAAAGTACATCTGATACTTGTATGAAGAAAAAGTACTGTGTTAAACACAATCCCACCTCTTGAAAATTAGCAAAATAAGTGTTTCAAGGGAATCTCAAATGTTGAGGACACAATGCTACCTTTGTTATTGACCTCCCATTTCCTTTACTACACGTTCTTCTCAGGTCTCTTTCACTTATCTGCCTCTGCTTTGTCTTTATGTTGCCATGACCCTAAGTGTGTCCTTTCTTCTTCCAATAGATGATATATAGATAAACACTTTAAGTTTCTATATTGATTCCCTTTAAGTTTTATGTATATATCTGCAACCTGGTTGTTGATCTCAGGGCTTCCCACATTTTAGGCAAACCACCACTGAGGTACATCCTCAGCCATCTGCTTTACTTTTGAGATAGACTGACCAAGGTTGCTCAGGCTGGCTTTGAATTACCTCTACAGTACAAGCAGGTCTTCAGTTTGCACTCCCCCTCGTCTCGTTCTAGTATTTGGGATTACAGACCTGAGCCTCACACCAACAGGCCTTCCTTCACTCTCCTCTGTGTTTCTTTATGCGGATCAAGCTTCTCTCACAAGTATTATTGAATTGCTGGACAATCCTTGCTTGAGTGTATTTGACACATTCTATGTGTGCTATATTGAAAGTATTTAAGAGCAAACTGTTATTGTATGCATCCTTCTACTCTTCATTTAATCTATACTTCTCCATACCAACCAATGGAATATTTATCTCTTCATCTGCTTATGCCAGAAACTTTGGAAAGTCTAAAAAGCCACTCTTAATTCTATAGTTCCCATCAACTCAACTTTCAACTATTCATCAAATTTATATTAATACCAACTTATAAAATATCCCAGATCCAGGCTCTTATCTCTATTGCCATGGTTTCTAGTCTATCTGAATGAATACCATGTGTCAAATAGACTGCTTTTTATATTTCTCTGGCTCCTCTACCTGCATCTTCTCCAGACAGCAGCCCTAACCTTTGTAAACCAGCTTTTAGATGATTTTACTTTGCTGCTTTTTATGTATCAATGGCTGCTTGGTCTAACCCCATCTTCTTTTCCAATACTACCCAGTGAATCTAACCTTTTGACCATATTCCAGTCAAATTGTTCCTCAAATGCCCAAATCATTTGTGGCATTAAAGGCTTTGCATATTACTACCCTTTTGCCAAAATATTTCCCCTTACCAATTGGTTTAGGCCTTGGTTCAAATGTTGCTTCCAGTGATCCCTATACTCTACACTGTCCTCATGTGTTAGTCTTTCTTTTTTTTTCTCTCTTTTTTTTCCTTCTTTATTTTGTATTTATCAAAAAAAAACACAGTAAAAAAATTTAAAATGTGGAAGAATGAACAATAACTATACAGAGGATAATAATCATAAGCATGGCTTATCAAGGGTGGAAACACAAATAAGATTGCTACACATACATTTTTTTGTGTTCATCTTTCCCTCTGAATTTTTTTTTTCCATCCCTATATATCCTTATTCAAGGTCTCTTCC
>PVIH01015944.1:0-47497 GCA_004025045.1 Sigmodon hispidus
AGGATCCAGACATTAACCCAAAAACCTATGAACACCTGATCTTTGACAAAGAGGCCCAAAACATTCAATGGAAAAAAGATAGTATATTTAACAAATGGTGTTGGCATAGCTGGATGGAAGTGTGTAGAAAAATGCAAATAGATCCGAGCCTGTCACCCTGCACAAAACTCAAATCCAAGTGGATCAAAGACCTCAACTTCAACCCAGCCACTTTGAACTTGATAGAAAAGAAAGTGGGAAATATACTTCTATGAATTGGCACAGGTGACCACTTCCTAAATATAACACCAGTGGCACAGACACTAAGACAAACAATCAATAAGTGGAATCTCCTGAAGCTAGGAAGCTTCTGTAAAGTCAAGGACACTATCAATAGGACAGAATGGGAAAAGATTTTCACCAACCCTACAAGTGATAGAGGACTGATCTCTAAGATATATAAAGAGCTCAAGAATCTAGAGCCCAAAACCTTGAATAACCCAATCAAAAAATGGGGTATAGATCTAAAAAGGGAATTCTCAGCAGAGGAATTACGCATGACTGAAAGGCACCTGAAAAAGTGCTCATCATCTTTAGCCATCAGAGAAATGCAAATCAAAACAACTTTGAGATACCACCTAATACCTGTTAGATTGGCTAAGATAAAAGGCACAGATGACAGCCTATGTTGGAGAGGATGTGGATCAAGGGGAACACTACTCCATTGTTGGTGGGAGTGTAAGCTTGTTCAGCCACTTTGGAATGCAATATGGTGGTTTCTCAGAAAATTGAGAATCAATCTCCCCAAGGACCCAGTAATACCACTTCTGGGTGTATACCCTAAAGATGCACAGTCACACTCCAAAGATATTTTTTGGGAAATTTTAAATCATGTACGCTGATTACAATTCCCATTCCTCCAAGTTTGACACCATACTTTTGTGACCTCCCCTCCCCCCCAAAAAAAAGAGGCAAAAAGAGGATGAAAAGGAAGAGGAGGAAGAGAAGATGATGACAATGACAAGTCCAATTTATATTGTCCATATACTCATAAGAGCATAGTCACACTCTCAGTAACCAGCCCCTTAAAGAAAAATTTGTCTTCTCTCCAGCCATAAGTCCTCATTTGTGAAGCCCTGCACTTAAGCATTTTTAATCACCATGTATAAGGGTTCTCTTCCTTTGTTTCCTGTCTAGGCTGTTCATTTTTGGGGGATAGTGTTGGTGGTATGGGTTGTCACAGATGCCTACTATGTTCTTCATTTTCAACTGTGAGACTGGAGTTAACAATACCACTGCAAAAGTAGTTTCCATGCCTTTTATAGTCAGTAAAAGTGTGGACTGTGAACTTCCACATGGTCTCTGTCAATAGCATCAATCACAGATATCTTCATGATCTCTAGAGTCTGCATGTGTCACAGACTTCAACATGGTCTCTGGTGACAGTAGAGACTACAAACATAAACATAGCCCTCTGATGCAGGATGGGCCACAGACACCATCATATCTTTCAGAGGAGGCAGCACACACCAAGAAAAACTATATGGCTTCTTGGGAAACATGGACCAAGGACATCAATATGGTCTCTTGCTACAACCTGGCCCATGGGCATCAACATGGCTTCAGGTAACACTACAGACAACAGATATCAAATGACCTTCTGTGGTAACATTGATAATGGACATCAACACAGCCCCCAGATGCAGCAGGACTAACTATCCATGGCCCTGTGTGACAATACAGGCCACTCAGATCAATATGACTGCCATCTCCACACAGTTATGATCAGAAGTAGTCAAAATATTAATCCACATAGAAGTGTAGTAGGACCTTAAATTATGGAAACCTATTCAATAAACATAAAGCAATAGTAATAATAACACATACTTGAATTATACCCATGTTCTTATACGTCAAAGCAGAAAAGCAATTGCCCAAACCTCATATGAATTTTTTTAATATACATTTCATGTGATGGTTAAAAAAAAGATTTCTCAACGGGAAAATTTTACTATTTTTTTTTAGAAAAAAAAAACAGCAACCAGCAGTGTTGTTAAATAAGTAATTTTAGAAATCTTGAAGGTTTCTTTTTTTGCGGGGGAGGGGGGCCGAGGTGTTAAAATTGTACTCAAGTCTGAAAATTTTTCTCTTTATAATAGGTATTTGTTGTTATCTTGCAACCTCATTGAATGTTAAATATTCACCATATTGTTTAGTGAAATCTATTGAATTGGTGATTAGCAGTTCAACTTATTTTAACATTCATTATATAAATTACTATAAATTAAATACTGCATTCATTTTTACTTAAACAATATAATTTTTAAAGCAAGCTTTCCCTGTATCTAGCCAGCTAAATAGTTTTAATTATTGTTGATACAGTGGTTTTTAAATGTGAGAAATATGTAATAAAAAACTATATTTTATAAATTGTGAAACACAATATGTTGTTCAAATAGATATAAACTCATGGTCAAAGTAATGAAAACAAAGCAAATGTAAATGAGGGAATGTCATATAAAATCTGTGCCAGTGACATTACAGTAAAAAAGTTTCAATATTATTTACTATTGTATACCCAGAAAAGAGAAGTCTTAGCTTTCTCACACCTTTTAAACTGAGTTATAAAATAGATATTTATAACTATGCATACAAAAATAACTACTACATTAAATGGATAAATTAGGGCAAGATAACTCCAGGGTAGAAGAAAATTTGTGATTTGCTTTCTCAATACAAAATTTGCAACTAGAAATCCAAACAAATCAAATATTTACACCATAATTTGAATTTACATTAAATAATTATAGAAATTCACTTTGTGAATATCAGATTATCATTCAACTGTTGTATTAGTTCTAATAAACATAAGTTACTTATATAAACAAGCTGGTTTATACTACTAAAACAATTAAACTATCCTGAGACCATGTAATCATCTATACTCATAATACTTATAATAACTTGGTTATGAAACTATAATACTACTTGGTTTGTTTACCTGTGTGCTTATTTATTTATTTGTTTTCAGATTTCTCACATAACCTAGTGAAATATCCAATTTTATTTAGCATATATTTGAGAACATTTAGTTAATTACCTTTCTGAAAAAAATCTAATTGGTAATTTTATTATAGTCATAATTATTGAAGAATCTCTAGAACATGTTTGTTCAAATATTAATTTTATAGCTGAGTTAACATTTAAATCTTAGACACAGAATGTTCAGTTTGTATCACAGTAATCATTAATTCTTTTGTTGTAGTTTGTTTATCTTTTTGAGGAAAAATCATCAGAGTCATCTTTTGTTTTTGCCCTGTCTAGTACTACCTCTCATGCAATGGAAGCAGAAAAGCAGCTTACATAGATCTACAGTCTTTGTTTTGTGAATGCATTTTATCACTGTACACACTGGTTTGCTTTTTGCAGACTCATCGTCAGAGGTTTTCATTAATCTGCCTGATTCTTATATCATTTTGGTTAATGAACAAGTAGCATTGGAAGAAAAAGGAAAAAGAACATTGCTGAAACTGTTACTGCCCAGTACTTGGAACCATTTCTTGCTTTGACCTTGGGAATCAAGTGAAAACTCAATGGTAAAATGGAACACACACACACACACACACACAAACACACACATACCACATACACTCTCACAGTCAATTTTCATGGTTTTTATGTCAAGATCATCTAAACAGAAGAAAAACGAACTAATTTCCTTTCCTTTTTGTTTTTTTAGACATTGTGATGGGCTTAGTGACAAGTCTTATGTCCCCTCTTCAATTTTCTCATGATTCTCAAAAATCAATTGTTCAAAATTACAAAGAGGAGATTTGGTTTGGATTTCCCAGCCTCTGCCATTTGTCACCTTCACTGAGACAAATGCTGCTAAGCTTTGAGAACCTAAACAAAGCTTTTTCCTCTTGAATCTGAAACTTTCCTAAAAGAAATGCATATTGCACTGATGCAAAGACATCTATTAGTATTTTAGCATGTATTGATAATGCTATCTAATTGACCCTGCCTGATCTTAGGAAGATTAGCTATTAGAGACAGCAGAGTACCTCACAGAGTGCTTTTAGGGATCAGTAATTCTCTTCTTACTGCTACAGTCTTTGAATTCTTTTAAGTTGGAGGTTTACAAGCAACTAGAAAGTAGCCCTAGGGGGAAATCTAATACTTTTATTCTGCCAAATGTACATAGCAATAGAATGTTACTCCTAGTAACATATTGCTATGTCCATAGATCAGTACATCACTTATTTCTCAACAGAGAATCTCCTTCTTGCACCAAGACCCACAACTTGACAATGTGAAAAAAGTGAGAGAATTTGGAGTGCTTAGCCTGAATATAGATGTCTGTATCTAAACCCTTCTTTGCTGTCTCAGGAATCATGAGGTAAAGGAGAGAGAAAAAGATTATAAGGGTCAGAAGTCATGATTGACCTCAAGGAAATGATGTTTTTTATACAACAGGACAGTTGTATGTACAAACTCATAGAGGCTGTGACAATATGCACAGATCTGTACAAATTGCAGAAAGGCAAAATTCAAGGTTGTAGAAAGAGAAGTGAGAATTGGATCCCATGCTTGGCCAAGAAGCTGTTTGTGGTCTTGTCCAACTTAAATTGATATATATTTAAAAAAAACAGTTTTGGAAGTTATTCAGAATCATTTACACAATTCTAGAATAATAATACCCCATATATACACATTATGTCATAAAATGATTATATAACAGAGATGGTTAATTAAGAAAGAAAATAAGTTAAATTAAGTTACAGAAGCTCTTCAGATTAATCTTATAGTCTGGGGAAGTTTTAACTTTGGATTGTTACATATTTTTTTGGCAATCAGAATAGATGTGTCATGTAGCATAGTGCATCCACTTGCACTGTGAGCATCAGACTTCAGCAGAGCTTGGTTTTGAAGTCCTTTCAGTCACTTCCCTATATTATAGGTTATAAAAACCAAGCCACTCTTCTGACATCTCATTTCAAAAATAACGAATTTGTCATTAAACCAGAGCTATGAATTCAAGCTTATTGATATCTCTATTGGCACTATAACCAGAGAAGCTATAAATATTCCTTACATTCTTATTACTACCTTCAAAGTTCAACTCAGAAAAGCAATAAATCACTCTTGGTTCTTTTAAAAACATCACAAAATGGGCAAGAGGATTTATATGATACTCTACATAATGGGCAAGAGGATTTATATGATACTCTATATAATGAAAGATTGGATTTTAATAGTTCTCCAAGTTTATACTTAATTCAATTTTATTAACTTTCTTCTAAATTTATTTAACTCTTCAATTAATAAGAGCAACTTTCAAAACTTGTGTTGATGCTTTCCATAATTACATTCCACATGTAAATATGTAAGTAGCAGCAATATAGGAAGTAGGGGATGAAGTATAGATGCTAATGTTTTCAGGAGAACAAGATAATATCTCTACTAATCTACTTACTGTGTTTAATATGGCACAGAACCTCTGTTCCTGTGCATGCTACTCAAATGCTCTTTGTCTTACTTCCATCATTAACCCTTGTTTATTTGACAAAGTATCTCATAATACAGTAATTTTCATCTTGTTATGCGGGTATCTGTTGTGCAGTTCTACACTTCCAGGGTACTAGGAATATAGGCATGATGTTTGTCAATATTCTCAAAACTTTGCTAGAAAATATGAATATGTTTACCAAAGGTAAAAAGCAATAAAAATTATTTTAAATAACATATAAAATGAACTCAAAATTTGTAAATGAAAAGTTAAATACAAAATCAAAATTTCTCAAAAGGAGAGGACATCCTTTTCTAAGGACTAGGCAAGCACATTTTAATATTAACTATAAAATATGAGTTATGGTAAATTAGATTTCTTCAGAATTTTGTTCTTCTAATTTATTTGTGTGAAGACTATTAAAATGAAAAAGAGAAATCCAGAGTTGCACAAGTTATTTTAAAATTATATAAGACTTCTCTCCATTCAAAAGTCATTCTAAAAATAAAAATAAAACAAATTACTGTATAAAGGACAAAGTATTTCAAAAGTAACTTCAAAAAAGAAGAGGTGTGGGTTACCAAAAAGCATGAGAAATAACTATCAATATCCAAACTAATACAAATGTATTAGTAGGTCAAATAATATAAATTGAGCATTGTCAGACACATGAATGCCATCTGGCCTGACAAAAAATTTATAATTTTGGAAAGATTCTGGCATATTACTTAAAAATAAACAAAATTGTCATTAAGTCAGAGCTATGAATTCGATCCTATTGTGGTATAATTTTTTCCTCAATATTTATCACATATATTAGGCCTATAAATTTAATTTAATATTACCAACTAATTATATTATTTTCTTTTTAACCATCAGCTAGAAGCATGTAAATCTTTGTATGTTCTCAGTTTTGCCTTATTTTTTTTTGTATAAGACTGAGTAATAGTGGGCTTTTTCTGGTCATTATGAGATATTCATTCATATTTGAGAAGTCCAGGTGATGAGAATTTGTGAATGTAGCTTTTTTTTCTGCTCTAGTAACTTTATTAGTCAGACATTCTGAAAACAAGTTTATGATAATTTTTACATATGTTTGTGCATGAGAGACAATGTTTTTCATATGTACAAAGGATATAAAACTTGAGATAATTATGAACCTTTTCACCTTGAGTGTGAATAACAGAACACAGGTCATTCTCAAGAATGAGTATCTTTCACCTGTCAAAACCCATAATATATTTTATCCAGTAAACCAAAAGTCTCTCTCAGATAAACAACAAGAAAAACAAAACCTAAAAAATAATTAAATAAATAAAATTTGAGAACATAATACATTAAAATAAATATGATGTATATGGTAAATTTCTACCAAAAATAAATGCAAAAGTAACATTTTAAGTATTTTTTCTTTTTCATTTATTATGAATAAAGTCATATTTTTTTAATCCCTGTATATCTTTATTCAAGCTCCCTTCCCCCCTTCCTCAGCCCTTAAAGGCTAGGCTCACAACCAAAGCATTTCAAGTTTTACAAGAGTGAAACTTATTACAAAGCTACTTTCTTTTTTCCCCATTTTATTGTTATTATTATGAAAAAAGTCATGTTTTTTTTTAATCCATGTATCCTCTTGTTCCAACTCCCTTCCCTCTTCGGACCCCTCCAGGTCAGTCTTCAGCCTCCCTCCTCCCCAAACCCTAGTCCCTCCCCAGAAAGGGCAAATGCTCCCAAAGTGGATTAGTTCAACATCCTCTCCAGGCAAGTCCAATTTCTTCATCCCAATATGCAGACTGGGTTAGGTGTTCCTCTGGAAGGAATGGGCTCCAACGTGCTAGTCCATGCACAGAAACAAAGTCTGAACCCTGCCCTTGAGGCTCTACATATTGCACATTCCAGTGGACAGTTGCCTGTAGTTGGAGGGCTTATTTCCTTTTCCAGATGGTTCCCAGGTGGCTGTTCCTGATTTAGTGAGCTTCCAGAGCTCCAGCCAGCCATTACTATGGGAATTTTCCTTATAGTCCCTATCCCCTTGCTCATATAGAGTCTTCTCCCCTGTTATCAACTGGACCAGGGACTCACTCAGCCCAGTGCTCAGCTATGATTCCCTGCCTCTACCTCTATTCATTGTTAGATGTAAGTTCTGTGATGGCAGTTAGGGTGATTATTCATTTGTTTATGGGGGAAGTCCTGTTTAGGCAACACCTTCGCTAATGGTTGGAGACATAGGCAGGGACATCCTGTGAGTTCTTGGCTGTTTCCCTAGCATCCCGTCTTTGTCCAACCTCTTATTTGCTTCTTCTATTAAGATCTCCGTCTCTCTTTTTTTCTCTTTCTCTTTGTTGTTTTTCTCCCTTAATCATCTCCTTCTATCATCATTTGTTCCCAACTCTTCTTGGTTGCAATCTCTGTGGTAAATACACAATGGAGTACTACTCAGCAGTAAGAAAATAATGATATCCTAAAATTGATAGGCAAATGGATGAATTTGGATAATTTCCTCTTGAGTGAGGTATCACAAACCCAAAAAGATAAGCAGAGGATGTATTCACTCATTAGTGGACATTAAAAAAATAAAGCACACTCAAGCTGCAAACCACCACCACTGAACAGCTTGGGATCTGAAGGAACTTAAGAGAGACATCCAGGGAGTCCCCTAGGAAGAGAAAATAGAGAAGCTCTCCTTAGCTAATTGGAAGCATAAGAGGTTGCAACCAAGAATGTAGCTTAATTCATTACTAAAAGATACAACATGCTTCTCTCATTTGGAAACTTGCATAATGCCTTCTATTACCACAAAAGCTGGTCAAAGGAGGCTTGTTGTAAAAGGTTTTTTTCCGGACAAACAAAAAATCAATTTTGTTATTCTATATATATTTTTCTACTCTTGATTAAGATATGATGCTAATATAACTCATTTAAAATTATAATATATAATTAAAAATACAAATTAATAATCATCTATGATAAACGAACTTATAGTCATGTTAGTTAAGTTTTTATAGATATACAAAAATATATTTCAATTAAATAAATAGTCTTCAAACACTTCAAAGACATACAAAATATGACATTTAAGATATTTTAAAAACTTAGACTTTTCTAGACAGTGAGACAAGTGTGTTCCTAACAACACCAATATATTTAAAAAAAATAAACATTAAAAAAACTTCTTTGACAACTGTTTGTTGAAGATCTTGTCTACACCATTCAGTTTTTATTCTTCTCCCTCATCTTTGGCTATAAATCAAAAGTTTGTTTTTTTAATCGTGTCCCATAGTTTCTATGTATCCCTTCCTGTGTTTTGTTAACAAGTATTTCATGTTCATTTTTTATTTGGCCTAAATCTTCTATTTTACCTTTAAGAGCAGATATTCTGTCTTCTGTTTGATTCATTCTGCTCATAAGGATTTTCTTTGAGTTTTCTACTTGAGTTCTTAGGTTTTTCAATTCTATTTCTATTTTAGTTTTAGTCTTCAATAACTTTATTTGTTACTTGAATTCCATCTTCAAATTTGTGAGTTGTCTTTCCCATTTTCAACAGTCTTAAGTTTGTGTTTTTTTTTCAGAGTTTCTCAATGTTATCCTTTTTACCTTTTTTATTATGAATAAAGCCATATTTTTTATTCATGTATACCCTTGCTCAAACTCCCTTCCCCTTCCAGCCCCTTCCAGTCACTTTTCCTTCTCCCCATCACTTTATCTGCTCCCCAGCAAGGGCAGGAAGTCACAAGGTCCTAGTGTGGCTTAGTTGAGCCTCCACTCCTGGCAGATCTGCTTTCCTCACCCCAACATCAAGACTGGGTCAGATGTTCCTCTGGCTATAGCATAAACATGTTTGGTTAGATTAGGCTACTAATGTTGAAAAGGAATTAATTTGATAATTCCATTTTATTAGTTATCAATCCATTTCACATAAACCTAGTTAGGTTGATAAAAGATACATTGATTTCAAGATTTTATTTATGATATTTTTATTTAGTGTATGTGTATACCTGTGTATGATATCATTCCTTTGTGGAAAGATGCCTATTGAGGCCATAAAAGGGTGCTGGATCCATTGGACGTATAATTAATTACTTGAACTGTATGATGTAGATTTGGGAAATGATCTGATGCTAAGAACTGAACCAGCTCCTCTGCAGAAGGATCTGATACTCTTATCCATTGATTTATCTCTGAATCTCCTTAAAGATGTATTTTTGGCCATACCGAATCAATATGTCCTTCTATTTCTCTGGGCTCCCAATATTTTCTAGAATATTTATCAACAAATTATTTTTGATATAAGAAATATGTCCACTGTTAATTACAACAAGGTAATCACTTATCTAACCCCTACTTGCTTCTGCTATTGATAAAAATGGTTTCCAGAAACACATTCCTTACATCGTCTGTGTGTCCCTCCAAACCTTTTAGAATTCCTACCTTCTAATAAAAAGCTATTAACTGTGGATTAGGGTTTTGTATGTATAACTGAGAATATTAGTACTGTCCTCACTTCCTCTGGAGCCCTTGGCAGCAGTGCCTTTATTGTCTGTATTTCTCCTATTTGTCTTTTCAAGAGAACATGGGCTTTCTTACAACAGAGTTCCCTTGTTCTTCACTCACCAAACCTAAACTCACTTAGTCTGTGATTTTTTAATACTTTTTAAGCAAAAATGTATTATTTTTATCACTAAGATAATTTTAATAGAACCAACCTAGAAGCACTTTCATTACTGATAATTTAGTTTTAACCTATTGTCAGTTCTTGCTTGTATAGTGAAATATCTGAGACTGGCTGAATTTCTCTCAATCTACACAGCCCAGACATTTCTTGTTTCTCCTGGTTTAATAAACCTCCACCCATATGCTTCAATAGACAAAGTTGCAAGTGTACACTGCTGCACTTGCTGAAACATGATTTCAAATGCCAATTTGTCATTCTCATAAAGTGCATATAATGCTTCCTTATAATGGATGCAAATATTCTCCAAATGTCAACTAATGAGTCTTATGAATTTTATTAATGTACTATTAAGGAAAATCATTATATATTATAATGTATTTATTAATGTACATATCAAGTTTATGGTATGTGTTCTAAATTGAATTGTATTACTTAAGGATGGGTTGAATGTCTGCCTCTGTGTACCAATGAATATTACATTGTTTGGAAATGAATCTTACAATATAATTTGAACAAATTGTTTTCAGAAGGATTCTAACACACAACAACTTTCATCCTTATAGGAAGAAAGATCTCAGTAGCCAGAATTTCAAAGAAAACAGCATAAATTACAAGATGTTGTGATAACAGACATATGTCAAGAAATGTCAGGTACAGATGGCATCAAACATAAGTGTGAGATGTTCAAGGAAATGTTTTCCAAGAAATCTCTGCACAAAGTTTTACATGAGCTTCATTCAGAGGAAATGGCAGAAAATAAATTTTTATTTTGTAAAGCTGTTTTTAAAGTATATTTGTTTCAGTGACCCTAGAGACTAATATGATAGTCAAGCTTCTTTGAGAAGATACCCTAGGCATTTGTGAGCATGATATCATTTCTATTGAATTTTGTCTTACTTTCAGCCATTTTGTGAAATTGTTTCCTATGCATTATATGTATACTATTTAAGTAGGTGTTTGAGTGGATTTCTGTTTTATTTTAAATGTATAAGTATTTCTAAGTATTATAAAATCTTGTAAATTCAAATAAAAGCTAGCATTAGAATCTCACATATTCATTTTCTGTCACATTTACTTTGCTCAGGGTAGTAATTTCCATGTTAAAGGTCAATAATCATTCACTTCAAGATAAAAATTTCTCTGTGTTATTTTGGGTGAATCACAAAGAATTTGATTAACTTTTCAATGTAGATTTAAAATAATAACTTAATTAAATTAAAGGTTATCAGGAAAGGGCTAAATTCTAATTGCATTTTTAAAAATCATTTATTCCTTATAGAATAATACTCCATTACAAATGGTTAGTGAGTTGCCTACAAGATTAGTAGGCTAGTAAAAATGTACTTTGCATCTAGATTATCATTATTAATAATAAATTGTAACTTGAGTAGAGCAATTATCTTTGGATGCTTAATCTTAACAGAAAGCTCACTACTCTGATTGTTGTGCTTATAGCTGTGGTTCTTTCCATCTTGCTGCTCTGGAACAGAAATAATCTGATATAATATGGTATATGTAAATCTAAATTTGCACTTCTGTCAGCAATGAATAAGTAAAAGATAAAAATGTGTAGGTCCTAATAGTCATACATTGTTACTACAAATAATGTGATCACTCTCAAGATGTGAATAAATTATTGAGACATAATCATAACAAGTACTGTTTTTTATAACTTATTAACTTAATATATTATTCATATACATTAAAAATTAATTTATGTAACTAGCATCCAAAGTAATGAATATAAGTATACTATTTTCAGGTGTATTTATTTACTTTATATTTACCTTAAACTATTTTTTATCAAAGATTCCATCTCACTATTCTCTTTTGTGCCACTGAATATGATGATATATATTATATTTAATAAAATTAGCTTAGAATATTAGATAACAAATCCAACCACAGTCAAGCCAGAAGGGACAGACAGTGGTAATTCATTCCTTTAATCCCAGCATGGGGTTAATAACTAGTGGTGACCTAAGTCTTTAATTTCATAACTTCAGAGACAGAAATATTTCTGCATTTCTGTGAGTTCTAGGCCTAACTACCAAACAGTAGTAGTTCACACCTTTGATCTTAAATCCTTGAATATGGTGCAGAATTTAACCCAGAAGTGAAGATATTTAAGGCAAGTAAAGGCAGACATTGAGGGATTCTGTAGATGTGACGAGATAGGCTAGGGACACTTGAAGATAGCTTTTACCCTGAGAAGTTGATAGGATGAGAAACGACTGTGGTCTGTGTTGCTTTCTGGTGTTCCAGCTATTCCCCAATATGTGGCTATGAGTTTTCATCAAATACTAACTAGAATTTGTGTATTAACTGAACTCTGATTGCTGAGCCTCTATTTACCCTTAATAGTATTGTCTGCTTTCATGTCACATGCACTTCATTACCTGCTTTCTCCTTACTTAAGATTTCATTCTCCTCTCTTATGGCTTCCATTCTCTCTCAGTCTCTCTCTCTCTCTCTCTCTCTCTCTCTCTCTCTCTCTCTCTCTCACACACACACACACACACACACACACACAATTTTTCATATGAGGAAAAAAGCATCATTTATTTCTTTTTTATTATGATTGTGATTGAATGTATTTTATTTACTTTATTCATCAACTGGTTAATGATATCTGGACTGATTTCATTTTAAGTTGTTGTAAAAAAATTAAGTAATGAAAATTAATTTGAATATGTTCTCATGATTTACTTACTTAGATTTCATCTATCATTTGCACAGGAGGAAGGTAGCTGAATCTTATGGAGGTTCTCATTTGAATTTTTTGAGCAACGTTAAGTACTAACATTCATAGTGACTATACCTGTTTACAATTCCACCAAGTTTTCTTCTTTAATTCTCACCAGGAATATTGTCATGTTGTAGTGATATATTATATATTGAATAAAAGTAGTCTGGAATATCAGAGGACAGAGCCAAGCCATGAAGGTCAGTGAGTGGTGACTCATACCTTTAATCTCATTCCTCAGGAGGTAGAGAGAGATGTTCTAGATCGCTGTGAGTTCAAGGCCAAACTAATTCTGACAGTGGTGGTACTTTAATTCTAGCACTAGTAAAGTTGATCTAGGAATTGAAAATAGCTGGGAGGAAAAAAAATAGGCAGGAGAAGGCAGAAGTTCTTTTCTTTTGCCTGCAAGCCTGATCAGTTCCTGTTTTAAAAAGAGGAAAGGGGTGGGAATATGGAATTATGCTCTTGCACACTGTAAATATTTATCATTGTAAATATTGGTTTAATAAAACACTAAATGGCCAAAAGCCAGATGAATAGGATGGATAGGCAGGATAACCAAAGAAGGAGAATTTTTGGGAGAAGGAGAACAGAGGGAGACTAGACATATGCAGAGGAAGCAGGACACAAATGAAAACGTACTAAGTCACATGGCTAAACATGGATTAGATTCATGTGTTAGTTTAAGAGTAACGTTAGTGAGTAATAAGCCTGAGCCATAGGCCAAAGAATTTATTATTAATATAAGCCTTTATGTAATTATTGGGACTAAATGGCTATGGAACTGTCTGGGAGAGACAGAGAAACTTCTGACTACATCATTTTTTCTTGATGTAGACAGTTTTAATGAGGTTAGATGACTCTTAAAACAATTTTGTGTTTTCTTCATAGCTAGGATGTTGAATTTTTTTCAAAGTTTTTTGATCATTTCTATTTCTTCTTTAGCTTTTATTAACCTATTTATCACTTTATTTTTTAGATTCAGATATTTAATAAATTGAGAGAACAGGGTTGAATAGTTTTTTATTTATATATCTATTATTTACATCATTTTAATATACTTTTTCAGTCTGTATATATGTTAGATATTATGTCTTACTGATTTATAGTTTACATATGTCCTTACTGATTCTGTATGATGTGCATTAACTGTAGTAATTGTTTATTTTTTTCTATGCTGAAAAAACTTTATCCTATTAAACTCTGCTTTTGATAAAATATCTTGTGCTCATTACAATCCTGTTAAGGATGTCATTTTTTTGTTTACTATTGTGGCATACCCTATTTTATTAATGTGTATTTTTTTAAAAATGCATTCTTTAGATGAAGGGTATCTAGATTGTTTCCAGATTCTGGCTATTACAAATAATGCTGCTATGGACATAGTTGAGCAAATGCCTTTGTGGTATGAATTTGCATGCTTTGGTATATGCCCAAAAATGGTATCACTAGATCATGAGGAAGGTTGATTGCCAGATTTCTAAGAGGCCAACATAATGAATTTCAAAGTGGCTGTACAAGTTTGAACTCCTACCAACAATGGGGAAGTGTTCACCTTGCTCCACAACCCCTCCAGCATTGGCTTTCATTAGTGCTATTAATTTTTAACCATTCTGACAGGTGTAAGATGGTATCTCAGAGTTGTTTTGATTTGCATTTCTCCAATGGAAAGAATGTTGAGCTCTTCTTTAAGTGTCTTTCTGCCATCTAAGATTCTTTTTGTTGGGAATTATGTTTCTTACCTATAATCATTTTTCCCTGTTTCATTTATAAAATAAAGTCTTTTATATCCATGTATTCCCCTTGTTTCCCCTCCCTTCCCCCTCCAATTCCTCCCAGTCAGCCTTCAGCCTCCCTTCTCCTCATCCCTTTAGCCCCTCCCTCAAAAGGGCAAGAAGTCCCAAGGTGGATCAACTCAGCATCCACTCTAGGCAAGCCCTATTTCCTCATCCTAATATCAAGACTGGGTTAGGTGCTCCTCTGGAGGGAATGAGCTCCAAAGTACAAGTCCTTGCAAAGAAACACAGTCTGATCCCTCCCCTTGAGGCTCCACATACTGCCTATGTCAATGGACAGTTGCATATTCTTGGAGGGCCTAGCTCCTTTTCCAGATGGTTCCCCCGCAACTGTTTTTGATTCAGTGAGCATCTCAGAGCTCCAGCCAGTCACCACTGCAGGGATTTTCCTTGTAATCCCTATCCCCTTGCTCATACAGACTCTCCTCCCCTGCCTTCAACTGGATCAGGAACCCAGTCCAGTGCTCAGCCATGTATCTCCTCCTCTACCTCTATTAATTGTTGGATGTAAGTTCTGTGATAGCATTTAGGGTTGTTATTCATTTGATTATAAGGAAAGTTCTGTCTAGGCACCATCTGTGGTTTGTAATAAAAAAAACTGTCAAAAAATACTGTTCAAAAAACCCATGTCTAAGTTTAAAGTATACAATGTCTTGCCTATATACTTTCATATTTTCAATTGCTATGTCTTACATTTAAGAACTTTGAGACGGGGCTGGAGAGATGGCTCAGTGGTTAAGAGCACGGTCTGCTCTTCCAGAGGACCCGGGTTCGATTCCCAGCACCCACATGGCAGCTAACAACTGTCTGTAGTTCCAGTTCCAGGCAAACACCAAGGCAAATAAATAAATAAATAAAGTTTTTTTTTTAAAAAAAAAAAAAAAAAAAAAAAAAAAAAGAACTTTGAGACATTTTACTTTTATATTTTTCCAAGTTGAAAGATATCAATCTTGTTTTAATCATACCTATTATGATATATAATATTAAAGATGGGTTTATCTCAATATCTATTTGGTTGGCAATGAAATATTCTGTTCAGTATCTCTGCAGTATCATTTGTTTTGCATAACTCAAATAGTTAATCATTAAGGAGTACAATCTTAGCTCTAGATGACAAGCTACAGATGGTCAAAGGATTCTGAAAAAAAGAAGAATTTATTTTCTTCAGGAAGGGGCTCCTACACAAAATGCTTAACTTCAAATAGTCGTGCAAACCTGTACATGATCATGATGCTAAATGGACTCAGTGGATTATATACTCACATATAACAAAAGCTTAAAAGAAGATCATGAATTTTGATGGTGAAAAGGTTTGACTAGTGATAGGGCAGTGGTACAGATATAGTGCTTATGAATAAGGATCTCAGAAATACAAAATTGTAAAAGACAATCTACTATATAGCAACACCAATAAATTTTGGGTACATCAATGCACCTTTTACCTACTAAAGCCCATGGATATATCATTTATTCTTTAAAAAGAATATTATTAAAGAACAACTGCACAAAGTGCAAAATATAATAAAGGAAACAAGTAGAAAATGGAGGATAATAAGAGAGAAAATCATTAAGTGAGAGAAAGAAATCATACAAATAAACACGAACGTCAGAAAGAAAAGAGAATGAGATTATAAAGACACAATAAATAAAAAGCAAAAACTCAAAATGATTTTCAAATAATGAGAAACATCAAAAGTAAAATTGGATAAACGTAAGAAGAGTAAGTATAAAGCATGGGTGAGTTAATGAATGTAAGATTACTAGAATACTGGTAATACTAGAATACAAGAATACTATTAAAATACAGTAGGGATAAAATTGGGAAAATAAGGAAAAATATGTTATATTAGGGAAATGAGAAGACAAAATACTGTTTTACAATGAAAACAGCATATAAACAAAATTAAGTTCATATATTAAGGGGAATAAAGAAGAAAAACATAATTATTTAGATTCAATATAGTAAGAATACTGACAACAATGTAATAAAAAATAGAAGCTAAAGAAAGAAAAAATACTGATTAAAATAAATAAAGAATATATTTCTAGGTCTCCAAAACTTAAATAATTCCAGTTTGTACATGGCCACTATTAATTTGAATTTGTAGCTATGTTTTTCTTAAGTTTTATAATTTTCTTGATTCTATCTTGGGACACAAACACCCTTAAAACAGTATTCAGACCATTTTTTTCCTACTTGCCTTTCCGAGTCCTATCTGGCCACACTTAGGTTTACCCAGAATGAGCTATATAGATTATTCTTCATCATTTAAAGGTTCTCCAGATCATAGTCCCAAGAATAACTAATGGTCTAGTAGAGAGAGATATTAAGTAGATTGGAAGTATGTAAAACAACATAGAAAACAGAGAACTATATAGACAGACAAAAAGGCTTCATAACTTCTAGATTTCCAGAGTCTTATTTACAGAGGTATGCTGCAGGGTTCTTTGGATCAAAAACAGTTAAAAGTCAAATGTGTGGCTCAAGAGTTTGCTCCACTACTAACCTTAGAATATGGATAATGTAAACCCAGAGTTATCCACAATTAATGAGATCTACCCCTAGCTACCAAATGCATAGTTATGTTTATTGCTTTCATAGCTAAGCTTCTTTCCATCTGAACTTACTAGCTCATCAGAACCCAGATCTCCTGCTCTCCATGATTGTCTCATGCTCAGATCCAGTGAGGTTAAATTCAGACTCTCTAAGCCCTTGTTCTCATGTTCTACTAGAGCCTAGTTTCTAAAGTAAGATCTCTGTCATGATGACATTTGTGTCATTGCCCTTTCAGTCAGATACATGAAATGGGTCTCTTCTACTGCTGAACCAACTGCCTGAGAAATCACCATATCACTAAAATCTACAACTGGATAGAGGCCTGTGAAGATGGTGGGCTTTCACAATGGCATCCTACTACCCTCTTTTCATGGGGCTATCTCAATCACATTTGCCCAAGGTTTCTGTTCTGTTTTTCTTCCCTTGCCTAGAACTCTGTTCTACTTGACTCAACTTCTTAAAACTGAGTCACTGTTTAATTATGCTCCAGTAAGTAAATGAGCTGCATGGATGGGTGTTTTTTTTTTTTTGTAAATGGGGAGATCATAAGAGTGAGTATGAATCTGAGAGGAGTGATAACTGAGGTTGATGAATGTATGATGTAAAATCACCAAACTATATACATATGAAAGTTTAGAAATGCAAACTAAGCCTTCACTAAATCTCTCCTAGGGAAGGTGCATTAGCAGGACAAAGAGCTGCAATGCCCCTTTCATTGTTTACTCAGTCACATAGTAACCCTGGCCCCTATGGCCTTCTCAGGGAACCGGCCTGGTTAGGATATATAAGACCTATGCCTTCATTGTTGCATTGCCATGCCATCACCATCCTGTCTTGTCATGTCCTTGTTGTACCAATAAAAAAATATTGAAAAAGAAATAAAAAACGAGTCATCTATTATTTTTCTAACCATATTTTTGAGGTATCCTATTATTTTGAATTTCAACAGTTTTTTCTGTTCTTACTTGTGACAGAGCCCATCCTTCTTTGCATCAGGACTTCCTAAGTTGTGGAGCTTCAGCTTCTGGTTCACTATTTTTGTCCAAAATTCTGCCATTTTTGTAAGTTATTTACAATGCAAGTTATATAATTTTAAAGAATATTGTGCATTCCAGTGTTTTCTGAATCCTTATGTTTTTACATTTTATATCTTGTTTTTGTAACCAAAAACCGTGAAGTGAAGCAGAAACTATTTTTTTAGTTGCTGAACAGAAGAAATGCATAACAATAAAATTGCCAACATTATGAAATAAGTCAAACTTAAGTATATAATATTAGACTCCACTCTTATTATTAGCATACCTTTAGATGGATTGTTTAAAATCCCACATTAATCTTTATTATCGTATTAGTTCATTGTTGTATTGTGTAACACTCTGCAATAAAATGAGAATACTAAAAAAACCAAGACAACATAGACTAGAAGTTATTGTAATATATGTCTTATAATTTGTAGTCTAACTATAAGTAGTAAGCAAAAATGGAAATCCGACCTTTCATTCTATGAATTCATCATCTTAGTTACCCAGTCAAAATCCAATAGAATGTCACTATGCATTATGTCAGCAAGTAATTTTAGTGGGATGATTAAAGTATGGCTACTAGCTTCGTCTAATTGTAACGAACTTAAAATGCATAAATCAGAAAAATTCAATTAAAATATTTGAAGTATATCTATAGAATGTGAACAATTAAAATATGTATAAACATAAATATGTGTAACTGTAATTATATGACTTCAATGTAATCATTTACAAAGAGTAATGAGAACATTCTGCTGACACATTTAATGGTTTAAAACCCACTTTGACAGTAAAATTACTGGTGAGTGTTACTGTTTTACAAGACTATGTGTTAAAAGTTCTTCACTGTTCAAAATCCTATAAAGCAAATGTCATGATCTACTTAACTTCTTGAAGGGCAACACCACATTTTAGGTGTTGGGGTCAGAGTCTGGTAGGTCAACATTTTGGTCAGCTTGACATGTGGACATTGAAGTAATCAATAGATTTATCTTCAGTTACTATTGGTGAGGAACTGTGAAAAAAAATCAGCTTAAAATATCTACTTAACCAGTCAGGTAGTAAATAGGTAGACATCCATCTAGTTTTTCAGGTGTCAGGGCAAGTTTTCTGAGTGTCAAAGCATTTCTGAACTTCATTACACAAAGCAATGAACCTAATCATTAACCTTGGGAAATTTTCATCATCACTCTATTTAGAAATACAGTCTTTGGGAACATAAAACTAATTAATTTCATGTTTTACGATCATACTCTACCAATGAACATAACTTGAAGCCATTAAATGAGTCAAAATAAGTAAAACCAGACAAGAACAACAAGTGTGAAAGCATGAGCAGTCAAAGTTACATTTCATTTTCCCACTGGTTTGTTGTATAACTTTACTTGATTTCCACTGAGTCACATCATATTCCTTTCTTAATCTTTTTCAGCAATTACGGCTGAGTTTGCCAGTATCACAAAATGAAGTGAACCAATAAATTGGATTGCTTCCACAATGGTTTGCTCTTACTGTCAGATCTATTACATTACTGCTTGGAAACTGTTATCTGAAATAACATAAGTTATTTCACAAGTTCCTTCGTTTGGATAAAGACTGGATTTAAAACTCCACATCCTTAGCTTTTAAATTATTTCTATATGCCTGGCATTTATTATGTGAAAATGCTTTGTCAAATATCTCCTTGAAAGAGATGCATGGCTCTGCATCCAGTATAAGATCAAAGTCAGCACCTATTCATAATTCATATATGTGGGGGATGTGTGGTTAACAGCTTCAGCTCTACTACGAACTCCAAACACAGAGAATCTTTGTAGTTATTTTTAAATAGTTTTATAAACATTTCTACTTTTTATCTTGATATGACTCTATGGCATATATTACAGTGAAATTTAGGAAGCTGTTTTAGGGATGAAGCCATATTTCTCACCTATAAAATGACTCTACCAGGAGATGTGTAACATGTCAAGAGATCTATTTCTCAAAATCATGACAGAGTTTTCCAGATTTCAAAGAAACAAGACTCTTAGTAAATAAAACCTATCATTTAATTTTTGTTTTATTCTTTTCATTGTCAAAATTTAAACAAAGTTCATGTAATTAGACCTGTTGCTCTATGTTTACTAATTTTTACTGGCTCTTTTTTTTTTTTTTTTTTTTTTTTTTTTTTTTTTTTTTTTTTTTTTTTTTTTTTTTTTTTTTTTTTTTTTTTTTTTTTTTTTGCTTTGTCATTGATTTATACAGTATTACTGTAATAGATTTCAATATATTTTTAGCTGGGTAGATAATCTGTGATTGCTTTAAACCTGTAGTCTAAAACTTATTATTAATTTCAGAAATTAATCAGTAACTGTGGATATGTTTTATTGAAGAATGTGTTGTTTCATATGGTCTTGTTGACTTTATGGTCTCACTATGTAGTACAGGTTGTGTCCATATTCGTGTGCCTACTGCCATAGCTCCAGAAATGGAGTCATTTGATAAGTAGACCTGTAGAAAGAAACAAAGAGATTCTTAGAAATGTAATAAAATGTGTAGAAAGTCTCAGTCAATTAAGTTATCATACTTTTATCTATACTATCCATTTCTGATGGTTTTTCAGTATCCATCATTAGTCAATATTATACAGGTACTCCTTCATTTTGCATATTTTGAAGCTCATTCTCATTTTATTATTCATGATGCTTCTAAATTCTTATCCCCAAATCTGTTATGATTGAGTTTTAATTTGAAGTGTTCACTGGTGTTTTATGCTCTTGTTATGTTTTATAGTTTCTTATTGAGGCTCCCAGTCAATTGTGGCTAGAGGACTTGTGTATCTCCTGACTGCTTTGAGAAAGGCGTCTGTATGATCTCTGACTCTGCTCTGGACATTGTTCTGTATTTCAAAGTCACCTGGCTGTCTATGATGAAGCAGCTCACTCTGTAGGTGGGACCCAGCCATGGGAGGTCACTTATGTTAGGGGTAACTGGAGAGTCCCCTCACAGTTAAAGCCTAGGTCCTGTGTGCTAACAGGAGTCTGAGATCAGAATCTTGAGTGTGACTTCTTGGGTGTGACTCTGGACCAGGAGTGAATTTTCTGGATGGGCAGCCTAGGTGCCGGAATCTGCTCACCTCTGTTTCTACTCTGGATAATGTTCTGAGTTTCAAAGGCATCAGTCTGTCTCTGATGATGCAGTTTGCCTTAAAGGCAGGATCTGGCCACGGGAGGTCCCTTCTGTTAGGGGTCCCAGGGGAAGGCCCCTCACAGCTAAAGGCTAGGGCCTGTCTGCTAGCAAGAGTCTGAGATTAGAACCTTGGGTGTGACCCCGGCCCCAGAGAGGGATTCTTCAGATGGGCAGACCAGGATCTAGAATCTGCTCACTTCTGAATGCACTCTGGTCTGAGTTTCCAAGAAAATATTTTCAACAAAATAACAGAAGAGAATTTTTGTAACCTAAAAAAGGAAATGCTTCTAAAGATAAAAGAAGAATACAGATTAATAACAAGATTGGCCCAGAAAAGGGAAGTAGCTGAGTGGGGGTGGAGGCTCAAACACAGGTCAGTGTGTATGAAAATGTCATAAGGAAACCCAGAACTTTGCATGCTAAATATAAAATGAAGAAAAAGCAATACGTGACTTCTGGGCATAGAATCTCTATCAGTTGCTATTTACATCTCTGCATCTACATAGCTGTATGCTTTCCTGGTTTTCAGGGTCACTGATGAAAGTTCCAATGTTATTCTGATGATCCTGTCTTTGTCTATGTTGGCATTTTTCCAATTCAGGCTTTAGTATCCTCCTTCCTCTCCCCCTTTCCCCTTCTCTTCTTCATTTGCCCCTGTGTATTTGTATATGTGAAGTATGTATGAATGCTCTTGCGTATGTTTATGTGTTTTCATGTATGTATTAGATATACCTCCCCTGCCTTTGTGGGTAGACTAGAGGTTGTTGTTCCTTGTCCTCCAAGCCACTTCTACAGTATATTTTGAGAAAGGATATCTCACAGAACCTGGCACCTGTCATTTTGATTGTACTGGCTGACTAGAAAGCCCCTTGGATTTGATTTGTCTGTCTCTGCCCCAACCTTTTTGCTGAGGTTAGATGTTTGAGCTATAACAACACCATTCTCACATAGGTTTTGGGGATTGTCCTTCATGCTAGCCATTTCCTCAGCCCACAGTGTAATTTTCTTTTGTGGTTTCTGGGACATTTTTGTTATCATGTGCCCTGAAGAAATTATTTCATTATGTATATCATGTTCTATGTCTATCTTGCTTTTGAATGTCAACTCTTTCTGACGTTTGGGAAATTTTATAGGACAATTTAATGAATAAATTATACTTTTTACATTGAAATAAAAAGAAAGTGCCCTGAGTGCATAATACAAAACATACAGAACAAAGAAAGAATAATAAAAGTGGCAAAGGAAAAAAGGACCAAGAAACATATAAATGCATTTCTATTAGAATTACACCTGAATTCTTAATATAGACTCCAAATGCCAGAAGGACCTAGACAGATGTGCTGCAAACTCTAAGATACCATAGAAACCAGCTCAGACTTGTATATCCAGCAAAACTTTCTCTCACCATAGATGGAGAACACAACATCTTTCATCACCAGGAAAATACAAATCAAAAGTAATTTTAGATTTCAACCTGTTAGAATGGCTAAGATCAATAACACAAGTGACAGCTCATGTTGGTGAGAATGTTAAAAAGAGAACACCCTCCTTCATTGCTGGGGGAAATGGAAACTTGTAAAACAGCTATGGAAATCAATATAGTGACTCCACAGAAAGTTGGAAATTGATCTACCTTGAGATTCAACTATAATACTCTTGGTCATATACCCAAAAAATACTCAATTCTACCACAAGGACACTTGCTAAACCATGCTTATTACATCATTATTCAAACTAGCCAGGAGCTGAAGACAACTCATAAATCCCTCAAGAAAAGAATGGATAAAGAAAATATAGAATATTTACATAGTGGGCTATTGGTCTAATGTTTTAAAAATGACATCATGAAATTTGTAGGTAAATAAATAGAGATTGAAAAAAAAATCAGCCTGAGTGAGATTATCCAGACCCAGAAATACAAATATGGTATGTATTTACTTATGTAATTAAGTAAATGATAACCAAACTACAATCTGTAGATCTAGAGAAATTGGGTAAAGAAAATTGTTCTAGGTGGACATATATCTCCCTAAGATGAGGAAAAAGAATGTACTTTACAGCTAGACATGGAGCTCATGGACAATGTTGTGAGACTGCTTAAGTGTGTGTGGGAGAATGGGATGGAGGGAGAGAATGCAGGGAAAGAAGCTGGAATTGAAGACAATTTTGGGGTGGTGTGGAAACCTAGTAAAATAAAAACTTGCTGAAGCCTCTGAAAGTGATCCTAGTGAAGACTCCTAATAACAGGAAATAGTCTCAACTGGCCATCTCTTGTAGGCAGGGTGTTGTAGAAAGTTTTCCCAGGCCGTTTGGGCCCCGGGAGGTTTGGAACCTGGCCCACAGTGGCTTTTGTCCCCCAAAGAAATGAATCAGACACTTATATAATTATCATACTCTTTGGCCCATGTCTTAAGCACGTTACTAGCTAGCTCTTTTTTTTCTTCTTTATTTATTTTGTATTTATCAAAAAAAAAACCATTAAAATGAATTTAAAATGCTGAAAGGTTAACAATAACTATAAAGAAGATAAAAATCATAAGCATGACTTATCAAGGGTGATAATGCAAGTAAGATTGCTACACATATATTTACTTTGTGTTCTGCTTTCCCTCTGAATTTTTTTTCCATCCCTGTATATCCTTATTCAAGGTCCCTTCCCCCTCCCAACACATCTGGTCATTTTTCTTCTCCATTTCCATTAATCTTCCCACCACATGGCTCAGCCCATGGCTCACCTGTACCTCCACATGTTCCTCCTTTGAGGGTCAGATGGCTACTGACTAACTCCACCCTTCTCCTTCTACCTGCCTGTGCTCTGATACTCCACCCACTTCTACTGTGCTGTGCATAGGCCAAAACAGTCCTCTATTTACAGCATACAGAGAGCATTTCCACCACATCTCCTCTTTTCTGTCTAATTAAAAAGAAAGGTTTCAATTTCCATATAGCAAAATTACAACAGAACAGCTCTCAAGCAGGAATTACAGTCACAATATCCAGTCTATTTGTATTCACAAAATTAAAGAGAATATTTCATTATCTACCTTATCATTGTGAGTTTAATGTTTCATATCTAATATACCTTTTAAACTAAAAAGAACTATACCTATAATTATTAAACCTTCAACCACATCAAAGACCATAGAAGGATAAATTATTATGCAAATAAACAGGAAGTGTAAGCAACTTCCAAAGTATAGAAAATGACAGAGATGACACCTGTCTGCCTGGACAGCCACCCAACATTCCTTTGTAACATTGGGGCACCATATTCAGCCTTTATGGCCCAAAGTCTCTGGCATACCTTACAGTGATGCAGGAACTCTGACACAGTCCATCAGTTGCTTCTCCTTGTGTCCTGAAGAATGACTGGCAATGTTTTCTGCAGAACAGGAACCTGAAGGACCATCTCGGCTTGTTCTGCCAAAGTTCAGAGGTCACTTTCTTATGGAACCTGCATGTCTAGTTTATACAGCATACTATCAAACAGTCAATACCAGAACAGTTTCTTGTCCAGTGGCTAACTGTTGCCACAAAGTAAATTCCACATGAGGTTTCTTCAATGCCCATCATTTTCCTGAAATACATTGGTGCTGCCAGGAGCAGACCTGTCTCACTGTCCAGAAAAGTCTAAGTTCTTAAAATATTTTAAATGCCATATTCTGCATGTCTTTGAAGTGTTTGAAGACTACCTATCTAATTGAAATATGTCTTTGTATATCTACAAAAACCTAACTAATATGACTATAAGTTTGGTTATCATGACTATTAATCTACATTTCTTAATTATACATTGCAATTTTAAAGGAGTTATATCAGCATCATACCTTAATCAAGAGTAGAAAAATACATGCAGCATAACAAAATTGACCTGAAGTTTATATCAATAAATCAAAATCGACTTATCTTTTCTAATCATTCCTATATCATATCATCCTCCCCCCCTTTTTTTAAGATTGACTATGACCATTAACCATTTATAATGAAAACAAACAATAAGCAATATTTTTGGGAAATTGGACGTAGCTTTCTTTCTTTTACTACTTCCTGCTGTCAAAGGACGATGGCAATCTCATGAGGTCTTGAGGCTGGATCACCTCAACTGGCTTCTTGGAAGCTGAGAATTTTCATTCAGGTGGCCTTGGCAAATGGAACCACATTTGCCTAGATCCAATCCACAGGTTTTGATCTTCTGTGGAGACTAAAGCAGAAACTCTTTTCCCAAGTAACATATTCTTATAAACAGATTTCAAAGTCAAGATATCTTTAAAGTATATGTATTTGTTTAACTTAGCAGCCTTAGCAATCACTTGTCTCTCTGCAATTAGCTCATTAAAAGTTAAAAAATTAAAAGAAAATGCAATAACCCTAATCCAGACTCTCTGCTTATCTGCCATCTTTACGTGGCCTTTATCTTTATTTCCCATTGCTCTTTCTTAAAGGGCTTTCTTTACTCTTTTTTTTTTCTTTCTTTCTTTCTGAAGTCTATGCGTATTTTACATACATTGTTCCCCCGTTTAGAGGTTTTGAGAGTCTAAATCTGTTTTATTGAGAATTCTTAATCATTTTCCAACAGAAAGAGCTTTTAAAATGTCGGTATCACTTTAATTGCTGACTCCACCCCTTTTGGTGGCTTTTCAACATGGCAGAGAAGCCCACTGTATCTCTGCTGCTGCTGGAAAGCAGAGCAGACTCAGAAAATGCTGCTACCAGAAAAACCTTTTTTAACTCTGTTTCCTTTCTATTCAATATAAGCAGAAAGCTTAAATCAATCACACTTATGCCAAGCCTTTCATGAAACATATGGGTTTAAGCTGTGTGCCACGAACATGCCATTTTTACATTCTTGCCTGAACACCACACTGTCTCTGTACCATAAATCAATTCAAATACACAATTCAGAAAACTGCTTTTGGCTCTGTTTCCATGATCTAGAACGCTCTTTAAGCTTTTCAAACTTTCTCAGAATTTATGCGGGTGTTCAGCCCACCCAGGGATGCCATTTGTTGTAAAAGGTTTTTCCTGGCCATTTTGGGCCCGGAGGTTTGGAACCTGGTCCGCGGCGGCTTTTGTCCCCCAAAGAAATGAATCAGACACTTATATTACTTCATACTGTTTGGCCCATGTCTTAAGCATATTACTAGCTAGCTCTTTCATCTTAATTCAACCTATTTTCATTAATCTTCTCACCACGTGGCTCAGCCCGTGGCTTACCTGTATCTCTACATGTTCCTCCTTCAGGGGTCGGATGGCTACTGACTAACTCCACCCTTTTCCTTCTACCTGTCTGTGCTCTGATACTCCACCCACTTCTACTGTGCTGTGCATAGGCCAAAACAGTCCTTTATTTACAGCATACAGAGAGCATTTCCACCACAGCAGGGAGGGAAGTCTTCAAGTGTTTGAGCTTTGTTGCATTTATTTGAATTGTTATTCAAGAGGTTCCTGTGAAAATCAGGCTGACACTGAGATAAAGGGTCACTCTTTGAAAGCTGACAGTGGGGTCTCATTGCTGAGATCAACATCCATGCAACTTATTGAACATGGAGAGGTCGAGCTGGTACCTGCAGGAAGCCTTCACAAATTTGTTCTAGTCTCTTAAGTGATGTCTCTTAAGGGCTACTGACAGAGAAATGTGAACTTCATCCAAGTCACAAACCTTTTGACCCACTGTCTATCCTGCCTACAAAATATGCTAAGACAATGGTAGTACAAAACTTGGGCTATTTTCCTCCTTTTGGGTTACTATGCCCAACTTAGATGTGATAGTTTTGTTTCATCCTATTATATTTTACTCTGTCATGTTTGGTTGTTGTCTCTTAGAAACTTATTTTCTAATAAGAGGCAGAATGGGAGTGGATCTGGAGAGGAGGGAATTAAAGATGCATTGTATATGAACAGAATATATTTGTAACAAAAGAAACCCCTTAAAAATAGAGTCTATAATTGCCATTGAGTAATAGTAGAAAGCAGTAGACTTGACATCAGAAAATTAATCAGAGATCAAACCTTAAACTGGGAGTATAAAGCCAAAAAAAAAAGAGGAAACTGGGAGTAGGTGAGTCTTTTAATTCTCAAAACCCATACCTAGTGATATGTGTTCTAAAGAATACTACCTGATAAGACTTCTCAAAGAATACTATCCACTGGGTACTGATTAATCAAATATCTCAGTCTCCAGAGATCAGTGCTTTATAAACAATTAAGGTAGATGTAACTGTCATAGATATAAAGACACTACATTGTTTTACTTATTTTATTGTGAATATGTAGCCAATGTTATCTGTATTTCATGTGCTATTCCTATGATATAAAGCTAATGCTATAATAAAAATATTTTCCTTTAGAACTAAGAGATTTTGGAGAGAGTAATTTAGAAATTGCTAATTTGAGTGTACAACGTGAGTACATGTGAACACACTAAAATTACACTTATTTAAACTCATTGGCTATTTACTTTGTCACCGACCCCTCTAATTAGTTTTTAGTGTGTAAGTTTGGTCTCTGGCAGTCCTTAGATGATAAGTTTGGTTAATCATTGCCACATGACAATAAGAGATAAGAAATGATGAAAATCCAAAGGTGAGATTTATTTAAGGTGACCACATTAGCAGGAATGAGGCTCAGTAATGCTAATGTTGAGCTCAGGCTTTGAACTGCCCTAAGGTACACTGTTTTGTCAAACAGTAGATTATAATTGGTCTAAAGATTTCTGTTTTACTAGCAGCTTTGACTCAGTTTCCAGGATGGAAAATGATTTATATCATCTGCTGAACATGGCTTGCAGTATCTGTCTGACACAATCTATGCAGCACTGACTGAGAAATTGCTTGCTTTTAAGATGAAAACTGGTGCTATTTTATACATCTATCAGAGTTAGTTGGGCCTGTAGAAACACTTGTCTGTATTAAAATCTTATTTTAAAAAAATCAGACTCCAGAACTTATTTTATAAGCCAAAAGAAAGTGGTCAAAGCCCTTTACTTCCATGCCATAATAGTGGACAGCTTGGACTGCAATGGCACCAGCAGACGTCTCATATGACACCTCACGTGCATCAAGGAGACATAAACAAAGAACTGTTGGCTGTCCCAAGGGCTTTAGCTCAACTGATTTACAGCTATGGGTATAGTCTAATCAAATTGCAATCTGCCAATCCTCTTGTTTACATATATAGACCTGTCACATTCCCATCTACCTGCTATTACCTCTTAAACTATTCCTACCCAATTATCTTGACTGTACAGCTCAACTCTGGCTCTCTATAAAGATTATGCAACAGTAGCTGCATGACCTTCTGGCTTGTTATCTCAATCTACAGAGTCCTTTATATTTTCATCATTTTCTCACTTCTGCCTTATCAAGACCCTTAAAAGATTTTCTTGAAATATTTTGTCTCTTTCAATTGTTAGAGTGTTTCTGTAACCTCCACTATACATGTGCATGAATATGTTTATTGTGTGATATGCAATTGTGAAGAGTTATTATTAGTAACTAATATTGGAAGAAATGAATATGTTTTCCTAAGGCAAGGCCATCAGAGAAAACAGAAGTATCTAGAAAACTGTTGCAAATTGAAACCTCAGTCACTCCTGAGTTTATTTTTAATCAGTCAATTGTAATATCATAGAAAGGCACAGAAATGTTTGTCTGTATTTCTAACAGCAAGCTCACAACATTTAAGGTACTGTTGTGAGTTTTCAGTTTAAACACAATAAGTATTCTGTTAGGGACCAGAGGTCTGCATAATTCAACATTTCTGATCAAGGCACAGTTCTTTCCATCAGTTACTCCATTCTGGTTCTTCAAGGTGACACAAAGAAGCACTGATCATGGCCATTCATGGAGAACATCAATCTAGTTTGTACAAGATGAACAATCTTACCAAGGAACACGGTGTTCCTTTTGCAGCTTCTTGATCTTAGAGATAAAAGAATTTAAGAACAGCGCTCAGAAGGAAACTCAAAGACAATTTCAGTGCAATATGACAGAGAAAAATGTGATATTTTTCTGGCAGGTCAAGCAGCTGTAGCTATTGGCTGCTTCCTGGTGGGGAAATAAAGGTGAAAGAGAAAGTTACCCTTTCTGAGATGGAGCTTAAGTTCAGCTGCATGACTGTGAGCAGGGAGATTTCAAGTGTTGGGAGAGACTTTGTGATTGAAGTTTGTTCCCTTCATCCTAGCAAGCTGGACTTGGTTACTCATCTTCAATAAAACCCTTAAAGGGAAAAGAATTTGTGCAAAACACAGGAAAGAGATTTGTGTAAAAGTGAGTTCCTTGATAAGCACCTACTCAAGTCTATCTTAGGTATTGATATTAGATATAAGTCCTCAAGATGTATGTCTGACTCTATAGTACTGGTCAAAGTATAAGCTACTCATTAAAAATCCACCATGGACTGTTGTTCTTGTATATTGTCAGCATTACATGACTTTCTAAGAGATTAGGTCCCTTTGTACTGGTACCAAGTCACCAACCTTTTTACCAACATGAAACTCATGGGAAATTTCCAGTGCTTTGTAGTCCAATGATCATTCATTAGCCGACTTTAAATAAAAAGCAAAGTGCACCCAAGCTGCAAACCACAATCACTGAACAGCTTTGGATCTGAAACACCTTGGAGCCCATTCCCTCCAGAGGAATGCCTTAACCAGTCTTGATGTTGGGATGAGAAAAGCAGATTTGCCTGGACTTCATGGTTAAGTAAGCCACCTTGGGACCTTGGGACCTCCTGCCTTTGCTGGAGAAGAGGTAAGAGATGGGAAGAAGAAAGTGTGACTAGGAGGAGCAGGAGGGGAAAGGGAGTTTGAACAAGGGGATACATGGATAAAAAAATTAGACTTTATTCAAAAATAAAAAATATACTGATGGTGGAAAGAGTATGGGTGTATATAAATGTTCTCATTTGTAGCACAGACACAAGGAACAATAATAAGTGGGACCTCATGAAACTGAGAAACTTCTGTAAAGCTAAGGACACAGACAATCAGACAAAATGACAGCTGCAGGATGGGAAAAGATTTTCACCAATCCTACAAGTAACAGAGGATTGATTTCTCAAATATATAGAGAACTCAAGAAACTAGAGCCTAAAACCTTGAATAACCCAATCAAAAAATGGGGTTCAGAACTAAAAAGGGAATTCTCAGCAGAAGAATTACAAATGGCTGAAAGGCACATGAAAAAAGTGCTCATCATCTTTATCCATCAGAGAAATGTAAATCAAAACAACTTTGAGATACCACTTTACACATGTCAGAATGGCTAAGATAAAAGACACAGATGACAGCCTATGCTGGATAGGTTGCAGAGCAATGGGAACACTCCTCCATTGTTGGTGGAAGTGTAAGCTTGTTCAGCCACTCTGGAATGCAGTATGGTGGTTTCTCAGAAAACTGGGAATCAATCTACCCAATGACCCGGTAATACCGATAGTGGACCTATAGCCTAAAGCTGCACATTCACACTCCAAAGGCATTAGCTCAACTATGTTCATAGCAGCATTATTTGTAGTAGCAAGAACCTGGAAACAATCTAGATGCTCCTCAACTGAATGAAGAATGGATTGACTAACTGTGGTACATCTACACAATGGAGTTTGCAGGCAAATGGATGGATATGGAGAATATCCTCCTGAGTGAGGTATCACAATCCCAGAAAGAGAAGCAGGGTATGTACCCATTCATTAGTACTATAAAAAAATAATAAGAGAGATATCATTGTACACAAGAACTCAAGGCTAGAACATAGCTAAATGACACAATGTCCCACATCTACATTGATGGCCTCTGGCAGGGGTGTGAGTGAGGAAAGAATTGTTTTGATTTGCATTTCTTTGACGGCTAAAGATGTTGAACATCTTTTCAAGTGCCTTTCAGCCACATAAATTGGCTTTTTTTTCAGCCTTCATACAGTGGGGAGGAACTTGGTCCTGCCTCAACTTGATATGCCAGACTTTGTTAGCTCTCCAAGTAATGTCTTATCCTTTCTGAGGAGTGGATGGGGGAGTCTGCTGGGGGAAGCTGGGGAGCAAGCAGGAGGAGAGGAAGGAGGAAAAGCTGTGATTGGTATGTAAAAGGAAGAAATATTAACTAGAAAAAGAAAGGAGAAGAATGGAAAAAAAATAGCAATAGCTACTACCCTGGGAGCCCTGGACCTTATACTTTTGTCTGTATCTGTTTCATGATGCCTCCCCTGTTTGGGTTCTTCTAAGAAAGAAGTATGATTTTCTGAGAAATCCATTAAGTCTGATATGTGTAGATATTGAGGATGCAAGTCAATGTATAATCATCCCTAAAATTGACAAGTTAAAATAGAAATGAGAGAACACTCATCATGTGTCTCAGCAGAATCAATCTTGTTGAGTTGTTCTAATCTGATCTAGCTGATACTAAAATACCCTCACTGTGCCTTAAATCTATTTTTGGAGCTGTGGCCCATAGCTAACTCCTCTTCCTTTAAATCTTGTCCACAAGTCCACCACCACTTTTATCTACACACAGTATTTCTGGGATTTGAATATGCTACCTATTGTTCTTTATATTTTATTACAGATTACCTGTTGGTGATCTTCTCTTGGAGGTATCTTTCTATCTAGTACCTGGAAATGTGGAAGTGTTTTTATAGTGCAATTGTAAGTGACTAATTAATTTTTATAGAATTATCACTATTTTCTGTGTCTTAGCTATGATTAAATTCAGTGGGAATGTTTGTCTTCTGATACTTGACTAGTTAAATCTATTTTAATAACTTTACTTTAAAGTTAGTATTAAATTCTTTTATGGCCTTTATAGGTTTTATTCTAGATAGCTGTACTTTTTATATCAAGGTATAATTTTTATTTCAAATTATTGATTTTCTTATCTTTTAAAGGCAACAATTTTGAGGGGAAATTTAGCATATAAAATATATTAATCACTCTCTCAGGGCACAGAAGCATTTTCATGCATGTTAAGCATTGTAGAGCTAGGGGATATAATTATGATATCTTCACTTTTGCAGTCACAGCCCATTGCTTAATTGTTTAGCAAAACTATATGCTTACCAATTCCACACTGTATTTACCTTGTGTGGAAGCCCATGTTAATAAAAAGTAATAAACAAGAACAAAAGGAGATGTGTTAAGTAAATATTGCTAGTTTTTTTTGGAACTTCTAAAAATACTTGCTCAGTAGACCTCTCAAACAGATGTTTATAAAGCCTTATGATGAAGAGACATTTGAACCATAAGGTCAGTATTGGGACAAAAAAAGGCTATGCCTGAGGGTCAATGCCTCTGACCATTTCTTTTCATAGACAGTCTAAATCTCCAAGTAAAAAGCTTATGTTTAATAGGACAAAGAATAATTTTGAGCTCAGATAGTGTAAAGTGGTTTCAGTTAAGCCGTTTATGACTGGGAAGCTCACTAGAGCTAGGTGACTTCTACTGGGATAGGCAATAGTGACGACAACAGTGTATTTCATATCTTCTCTAGGGGACAGATGTGCCTTGGAATGAGTTGGGGAGAGTCACCATAGAAAGAAAGTAGATACCACATTTTCTTAGAATGGAGCCTCATTTGTTGTGGTGGTTACAGATATAATACATTGTCCCATGATATTTATAAACACTAAGTTTTAGAAGAGTATTATGTCCATGGATATTTTAAAATAAAAGATAGTATATTTAAAAATATCATAGGATGTGGAGAAGAGAGGGTGACTGGAAGGGGCGAGAGGGGGAAGGGAGCTGGAACAAGGATATACACGAATAAAAAAATGTGACTTTATTCATAATAAAAAATAAATAAAAAATCAAATTAAAAAATATAAATATTCCTAATATTCAGGCACTGTACAAAGTTCTATAAACATACTTGTCCACAGTACTGATGTGAGTATTTGAAACATGAGTCTAGATTGTGTGGCACTCATAGGAACTACAGATACAAATGTTTTAGAAAAACAGTTGGTAGACTGTTAATTACCAATAGTTTGTAGCAAGCCTGACAGAAGAGAGCTGATATATTCTGAGAGAATCCATAAATTGTTCATAGTATGTATTAAAGCATTGCAAATAAACAGTTTCTATAAATATTTTTCTTTTTTCAGGTGTCATAAATAGCATTTTTCATTTGCAAAGTAGTATTTAAACACAGCAAATGGATACTTCTCTAGAATTTGCCTTTATGTTCATTTATTTCATTTCTATTCTGGTGTTGTAAATTCATGGTTTTACATACTTAAATTCATTTCTTTCTCTTAAAGATTAAAGCTTAAATCAGTATTCACATAAGTAAACTTTATTAGAATAATGGATTTAAAACCAAACCAAATGAAATGCTGCAGTTATAAAAGGGTTTTCTCTTTACAGTTGAAAATAGGAAAATTAAATTCATATTTAACATTTTATTTGTGCAACCGGTTTGAATATTAATTAATTTAGTCTTTAGGAATTTCTCCCTGGTGATGAAAATCACATTACAAATCAGTGTTAACCACCCCCAATATAGAATGAAGGAAATGCCTTTTCTGTATAGTCAAAGATGGCAAAGTAATTTTAAAGAAGAAATTACCTGCTATTATGCTTGTAGGTTAGCATACATTGAGTCACAGATGTTTGGTAGGAAGTCATGTGTAACCTTATGATTATGACTATTTTATATATAAATGGTAATTTCATTATCAATTTCAAAAGTTTTGTGTATGCAGTTGTCAAAATCAAAAACAATATAGGAATCAGTTTATGTTTTATTTAAAACAATGATATTAAAAGAAGTACAATTTGATGAGTACATTTAATGGAGTTTAATCTTGATTTAGATAGTATTTATCAGAAAAAATAGAAGCATTGTGTGTCAGATTAAGTAAACAAGGGCTACAAAGGTCACACTAAAGGACCTTCATTTCTTTCATTGTTATAAATTGGAAATTTTTCATATATTGTGTTTCTACCAGCTGAGTGGGATTGCTACATGGTGATGTTGAGGTATTTTATTAATCAAGGTGTATAAGAATGACAGTATTTCTGAAATAATTAAACCAAGCAGCAAAACCCTAGGTCAGAGAAGCCAAATCTTTCACTTTTCCAATTAGTAAATTGTTCTTGTTGAAGATTAAAATGGCATAAGGTTTATGTAGCACACTAGAAGATTGGCAAAGTTTTGCAGAACTGAACTTCCTTAAAAAAGTATCTCAGGAGTTATTAACACACTTTCTTTCTACTACTCACACACCAGGTTTTGGAATTGCAAAGCAGTGACCAGATGAGACTCACTGCAATCAATTTTATGTGCTATGATAAGGTTCCTTTTCAGTTGATAAAATACAACAACAAAAAATCTGACAAAATATTTTCTTCAGAAAAAGTTCTGGAAAAATTGGTACCCCAAACCACTATGATTCAGGAAAATGGTGATGTGTATATTCTCTAGATAGGACATCATGTCTTTTAGTTGTTAAATTTTCCATCCGTGCCCATTGTCTAATGCTACAATATTTGTGTGTCAATTACTATGCATAATGCTGTTTGAATTAAAAGAAACAGGATAGACAGAAAAGGAAAATGTGGTAATAGGAAAAAAAGTACACAGGAGAAGGAGCAAGCAGTTGCTCCAAGTTCTATTTTTTATCCACCTGAGACAGCCTAAAGCTTTAGATGCTGCTGATAGGGACCAAATTATGAATATAAGCAACACCTTTGTCAAAGACACCTTGACAAGGGCCATAAATAAATTTCTCAGTTAGGGCCCTAATTTCATCCATACATCTAAACAGTATCTTTTGTAACTCAACCTTGTGTATTGGTTTATAGAAGACAATTTTTTAACTGCTAATCTTATTGTAAACTATACTCTTTGAACCTTGTTGACAAAAAGAGGTGAGGTTTATTAGCAGTCTTTAGAGATTTTAGAGATGTAACTTGACAGCACCTAAATCATATCACACCCACACACAGACACACACAGACACACAATTGTGGCTTACTTGTGAAGTTCATTCCCATGTGTAGAAAACACGAGTGGGCCTTATTTGTTCTTTGAGCTTCTGTTTCTGTTAAGATGTTTACGCTGCTATATACTGACTCATCCTGCAATTGATTTCCATAGAAATGCTGTGAATTACAGCTTTAAAAGTCACTAATAGAAATGAGGGAAAGGGAGTTCTCCAAACATCTATGGAAGTTGGGGTAACTTGTATGTAGATCTGTGCCTCTGTCTCTATCAGTTAAAACCTAGATGGCTTAAAACCAAAATGTGTTGTCTCATGATTTTAGGATCCAGAGGTCTAAAATGAAACAACTGAGAGGGACAGCTTCCCACGGGCAACTCCTGCTGATTATTTCTTTGACTTGTCTAGCTTCTGCTGGCTGTAGGCAGTCATTAAGATATCTTCATTTGGCACTCATGCTGCCTTTGTTTTCATGTGATGCTTTCCCTATGGGACTGTCTGCACTTGGTCATTCTCATACACAAACAATAATCACAATTTCTAATCCATTTGCCATTACATGAAATGTAATAATTACATATCACCGTGAATATAGCCACAATGATACTACTCTTAATAGCTCATATTTGAGATACTAAGGATTAGGGTCTCAATATAACTTCTGGTGAAAGCATAATTAATGGACCCAAGCCTTCTCAGTTTCATATTCTTCTCACATACAGACTAAGCCTATCTCATTTTAATATTTTGAAAAATCTTAACTCATTCCAACTGCAACTCCAAATCTTAAATCCATGTAATCTAAATCAGGTATGGTTGAGGTTTAACATATGTTGATCTTGAGGCAATATTCCTCTCCTTCTGTTGATGTAAAAGAAAATTAAGAATTATCAGTATAAGACAGGCATTTGTATTCCAAAAAGGAGAATTAAGGAGGGAAGAATGGAAACACTGGCCTAAAGCAAGCTAGAAAGACAGACATAAATTTATTTGTAATGGTGTAATGGACTCAACTTTCTTCATGTCTGTAGAAATACTCCTACCCCTTCAGCCTTGGACAGAAGCATGTGCAGGATGTCCTGGCAGCCAACTCTCTCTTGATAACTCAGCCTTCAGGCCATTTTTCACTGTTCCTCAAATGTCTTCCCTTCTGCCGAATTAGCAGCACACCTACTAATTTACTGTTCTCAAAACCTTCAGCCTCCTTTCTAATTATCTAGAAACCAAGCCGGCAATTTAGAGGGTGCTCCAATAATCTTTCCTTTGCTACCTCTGTTTTTGGCAGAGTTACTGACTGGCTCCTAAGTAACATATCTATTATGTTTTAAAAAATACCTTCTTCTCACAGGTTTTCAAAGTTATAATGGACAATTATCTGTGTCAGCTAATGTCAGTTATGTTCCTGATTGTTGACTATTTCTTCAGTTCATTGAATCTTTTATGTGATACTACACATATCAAGGAAAAACCAGGATGTACACTCATTATTTTTTCCTGGAATCCATGTCTATTGCATACATATTTTCTATTCCTTTGTAACAAAGACCACCATCCTACTAATATATCATGGTATATTCCTTAAAAATATTTATTTTTGTTAGTATAATAAAATTATATAATTTCCTCCTTTCTTATCTTTCCTCCATACCCACCCATGGACCCCTTCTTTCTTGATTTAAATGACCTATCTTTTATTATTAATTTCTGTCTAATATGCTGTAAAATCATGTCTGTTATTCTTAATTAAATGTAGTGGATTATTAAGACAACCTGGGCTTTCTCCCATGTGTTTCAAAATTATTGCAACCTCTACTCATTGTCTAATTTTAAATTAAATTAATCACTTCTTTGCATTTGCTACATTTGTCCCTTAAGTACCACATCTGATTTGCTGGGACACCTACATAAAGCACTGCAGTCTGCCTTACTTAAATAAAAAATAAATTTGCTTATATTTCAAGAGTCTAGAAACATGACAATATTTTGTAGGCTGTTTAGCTATCCTACTACAATATATACTTCTAAATCAATGATTCTCCACCTGTAGGTCATGATACAGTTGAAGGTCTCCTACCAGATAGTTCCATCATGATTTATAACAGTATTAAAATTATAGTTATAAAGTAGCAGTAAAATTTTTGTTATCAGGGATCACTACAACATGAGGTATTAAAGGGTCCCAGTATTAGGATAGTTGAAGACCACTGTTATTAACTAGTATCTGCCATAATTCCATTGCCAAGTAATGTGTATATTGGTTACTTCTCTGTTGCTGTGATAAAAAGCATGTTCAAGGCAACTCGTTGAAGGAAGAATTTATCTGGTGTTGGCAGTTCCAGATAGATAGTCTGGGTGGTGGTGAGGAATGTTAATAGGAAGCCATAACAGGAAGCTGAGATTATATCTTCAAACACAAGTGGAAGCAGAAAAGTAAGCTAGAAGTTATATGAAGTTATGAACTCTGAAAACTCACCTCCAGTAAAGCTAACACCAGCTAGACAACTCTACTATCTGAGGACCAAGTGTTCAAATACATGAGCCTATATATTTGCAGACACAGGACTTAGAGGAATTTCTGGAAAAGACCTAGAAGTCTCCTCACTGATGACTATCTCTCCTAGTTTGAAACTGCTAAGCAAACTGCAAAAGAAAAAAAAAAAGAAATGATAGTCCCACTGAGCTGGAAGCCTGCAAAAACATAACAACAGACAGGGTACACAGCTCAACAAAACACCTATATCTATGGTTCAGGAAACATGGTAGAAAAATGGAGTGGAATGATTCTAAGAGGCAGAGGATCACAACATTGCCCATGAAATAGTGTGGTTTCTATAGACGTTGAAGTCACATCCAAGAAAGCACAGTGGAAATAATGGTTGAAATGTCAGAGGAGATAGAGAAAACCTCAGAAGAGCCCACAGTGAGAGCTATAGGCAGTAAATAGCTGCTAAAAGAAGGGGATTAACTCTTTAGTTAATCCCCTTTAGTTAGGAGGATCACGAGTTCAAGGCCAGCCTGGGCTAAACATATATTCTGTTTTCATCCACTTGTCACAAAGTTGATTGCCTATTATGATGCACACAGCCAGATTTGGGGACAAGACTGTTAGTTCCTAAGAGCCATGCCCTCTGCACTCTGAAGTCAAGCCACACCCTCTCCTAGGCTCTGACATTGACCCCTTTTAAAATCAAGGTTCCAATTTCATTTTCCTTTTTTTTCCCCCTCTGCCTTTGTCCTTTCTTGGGAGCTCTCATTCCTCTCTCTTCTTTGTCCTTTCTTCTTCCCTTCCATTTCTCTTTATTCTTGCTTTCTCTGCCAATATAATCATAACCTCTCTGTTAATCATATACAATAAAGCGCTTTTCTGCATAGAAACAGCCATTAAGAGTCTCCTGCTATTGTCATAACTGGATAGTAGTGTGTAGAAAGCTGCAAATAGATCCAAAGCTATCATCCTGCACAAAACTCAAATCCAAGTGGATCAAAGACCTCAACATAAACCCAACCACTCTGACCTTGATAGAAAGAAAGTGGGAAATATCCTACAACACATTGGCACAGGTGACCACTTCCTAAATATAACACCAGTAGCATAGACACTAAGAACAACAATCAATAAGTGAGACCTCCTGAAACTGAGAAGCTTCTATAAAGCCAAGGACACAGTCAATAGGGTAAAACAACAGCCTACAAAATGGGAAAAAGATCTTTACCAACCCTACAAGTGATAGAGGACTGATCTCTAAGATATATAGAGAACTCCAGAAACTAGAGCAGCAGACCTTAAATTACCCAATTAAAAAGTGGGTTTCAGGACTAAAAAGGGGGAATTCTGAGCAGAAGAATTACAAATGGCTAAAAAGCACATGAAAAAGTGCTCAATATCTTTAGCCATCAGAGAAATGCAAATCAAAACAACTTTGAGATACCACCTTACATTGTCAGAATGGTTAAGATTAAAAACACAGATAATAGCCTATGCTGGAGAGGATGCAAAGTGAAGGGAACACTCCTACTTTGTTGGTGAGATTGTAAACTTGTTCATTCATTCTGGAATGCAGTATGGTGGTTTCTCAGAAATCTGGAAATTACTCTCCCCAAGGATCCAGCAATACCATTTTTAGGCATGTACCCTAAAGACACACATTCGCACCAGAAAATCATTAGCTCAACTATTTTCATAGCAGCATTATTCGTAATAGAAGAACTTGGAAACAACCTAGATGCTTTTCAACTGAAGAATAAATTTACAAACTGTAGTACATCTACACAATGGAGTACTACTCAACAGTAAGAGAAAATGAGAAAATGATATTCTAAAATTTTCAGGCAAATGGATGGATATGGAGGATATCCTCCTGAGCAAGGTATCACAATCCCAGAAAGTGGAGCAGGGGTTGTACTCGCTCATAGTGGACTTAAAAAAAAAAAAAAAAAAAAAGACGTCATTGTATACAAGAGCTGAAGGCTAGAACATAGCTAAATGGCACAGTGCTTCACTTCTGCATTTATGGCCTCTGTCAGGGGTATGGGTGAGGAAAAACTTGTTTTCTTTTAGGGTCTGGCCACAGGGAATTTAATTATGCTCCAGTAAGTAAATAAGCAGCATGAATGGGAGCTTTTGTAAATAGGGAGATCAGAAGAGTGGGTATGAATCTGAGAGGCCTGATAACTGAGTTTGATGGGATGCATGATATAAAATAATGAATATATAAATAAAAAAAAGGAAAAGGAAAAAAGAGGAGAAAATCTCCTGCTATGGACTTCTGCCTTTTGCTGCATTTCCTGTGTCCTATATCCTTTGAAACCTGCTGCCAGATACCTGGGTATATGCAAACAACAGCAGTATATGCTCAAAACCCTAACAAAGGCCACTGATAAATTTTTCAACCCTGAGTGATCATCCCTAAGCACATATATGAAAATATATTATATATATTCATTAAATAGCATATTTGTATATATAATATATATGAAAAGGTCTTGAACTTAATAGTAAGTTGGAGGGTATTGTAGAAACATTTGGGCAGACACAAGAAAGGGTATAAATGATATAAAATATAATAACTATATAAAATTCTCAAAAAATGAAAAGTCTCAGTCCCTTTATATACTTAGTATAAAATTTTAAGCTGTGAAACTAAACATAACCAACATGATCAACTGTCTGTTTAATCCATATGAGAAGCTCAGAATCTGTTGGATATAAAGACAGCATGAGATAAATTATATTTGCTTTCAAATTTAAGTACAATAAAAGTCAAGAATAAGTATATTCTTTTACCACTGTGGTATAAAAGCCAGTGAAAGCAAACTAAACTCCTCAAAGCTCTAAACAATTTAGCTTCTCCTGGAAATTTAATTTTCTTTAAATATAATTATAATGAGTGTTCTCAGAATCATTTAATATTCTATGTAGTCTTCTCTGTCCTGCTGTGATTGCTATTAATACATTATAATGTGTTAGTTTCCTCATGACCAAGCAGACTGATGGTCAATTAATGTCCAGGATTATATTAAGTCTGAAGTCTAAAATACCTTAAATTCTCCCAGAATTGGAATGGGTCACAGAGAACTAGTTACATTTGGAAATAATTTCATTTTAATGACAAACTGAGTTTATGACCATGGTGCTTTTGTTTGCAGTTTTTCCCTAATGCATACTACTTTCTCAAGTTAGAACATCTTGACACACATTATTTACCAGAGTAATCTTCTCAAAACTACTCATTTAATTGGTCTTTGGGCCAGGAAGTCTGGTGTTTTGTGTGTGTGTGTGTGGGGGTGTGTGTGTGTAAGCATGTGTATGTGGAGTCTAAGGACCAGCTTCAGTGTCATTTTTAAGTGGCATGTTCATCCTATTCATTTATCTGTATTTAAATTGGGTTAATTTTATAAACAAATAGCAAAGGAATACCTATATACATATTGTAGTGACAAGTAAGTGCCAATACTAAACCTAAAATTGGGCCCAAATTAAAGTTAATCTATACAAAATTCACTTTAATCCCTTGGTATTCATAGCTGTCCCTCTTCCTAAACCAGTTTTAATTTTGGCCCAGGCACATGGGTGCCCCATGATATAGTCTTCAGATAAAAGGCTATAATCCCTATAGTCATAAATGTTAGGCATAGAGTCAAAGTCTAGGAGAGAAGGGCTGGATCACCATGGAAAGAGAAAATCTGGAAATGTGACCTGCCTACAAGATGCCCTGATGCAACAGTGGAGGACTAACTAAACTTGAATATAATATCTGTTGATTAGAACCCATCCCTGACACCTGACACTACCCAGGTGGCCAAGAACCTGATATTAGAGAGGCCATGTACCTAGAGAAATGACAAATATTATTGTTATGTTAAAATAATGTAGTAATAAAATAACTCCTAATGGCATCCTACTTTACTTGTAGATCAGGCCTTGCTCAGCTAGCATCAGAGAAGCTTCTCCCTGTAGTAGACAGAAACTAATACAAAGACCCACAGCTGAAAGTGAGAGACCTTTTATGTTTCATGTATCTTAGAGGAAAGAGAAGTTTTATTACTGTATTTTTTAGCTATCTTGAATGTTTTGCTTTTTTATATTAACTTTAATACTGATTTTCAAAAAATAATACAAAATGAAAACAATAAACTAAAAAGAAGAAAACTAGTTCAAAATTGAATATATCCATCAAATCCTTATGCTCAGAGCATGGGAAACCTGATGAAGAGGAAGCAGAAAGGCTGTAAGAACCAAAGGGGATGGATGACATCAAGAAAACAAGGACTGATAAACTCAGGACTGATGCACATACGAACTCATAGAAACTATTGCAGAATGCTTAGGGGTGCACAGGTCTGGGCCACATAAAGTTTCAGTGCAAAAAGTATGCAAACCCTAACCCAAAAGCCATCTCCAATGGAAAACTGCTTGCAGATAAAAGGCTATTTTTTTTCAATGGAGTCTCACTGGGGATACAAACCATTCTTAAGGGCATGCCCCATGCTCAGAAGTAGCCAAATAAAATGAACTCAGTGGCATTTTTTTAGGTCCGTTATCTAATAATGCTTTGTCGAGGTTTTTCTTTTGAAATTTGATTTAATTTTTTTTTTTTTTAAATTAGAGTTACCACTACGTCTGTTGTCATTCCAAAATCAACTACCAATTTGCAACAACGACAGAAGTCAGAGGCAAGTGAGGTTTGTTCAAGGGCACTGGGAAAGGTATGAGAGAAAAAATGAAATCTGAGCAAAGGGCAAGAAGCTTTTTTAAGAGCTGAGTGCAGAAGGGCCATGTATTTGTGTTTGCTCAATGACCTTAACCACTAGAGAAAAAATAAACTTGCTCATTTTTTATGAGAAAAGATACTTTTAAAACTTCCATTAGAATATCCACAGAGACTGAGAAATAGAGGCCACATCTTCACTGAGTGTAGCATTTTAAAGGGATAACTGCTAGTCTTGATCCTAGATAAAGACTACCTAGTTTCTAAAACTGACAAAAAGGTTTTTAAAATAGAAGTATCTCTAAAAGGCCAGAACAGAATTTATAGTGACAATTTTCTTAAAGTAAATGTTTTGTGGAAAGTGAAGTCAGAAGGCAAAACTAAGGATAAAATTTCAAGCAATTTTAGTCCAGTTGAAGGAAATATAAAGGTCATTTTTGAACACTTCCAACATACTAGATACTGTGAATGAAAAGGTGTCTAAATGGAAATAGATGGGAAAAAGTTAAGGTATCTTTTGTAATTCTTACAAAAAGAGAATATTGTGCTGGCATCACAATGCTGACCACCCCAGAGTAACCAAAGGGACTCAGTAAGTGGCAAGCACTACAGGTAAAGTTTCTCTCCCTTCCCTGGAAGAACCATTAAGTGACTTAAAAGTCACTGGCAATGAATGTCTTTGTAATCAGCAACATGTAAAACCTGCAGCTGCAGAACTTTGATTACAGCTTAACAGTATGGAATCTAAGTCATCTCACTGGCTTTGGGTACATTCAGGACATTGTAAAATTTTCCAAGACATCATAAGAGCTCTCTAACAGGAACATTTTTGGTGAAAAAAAAAAAAAAGGCACACTATGGTTCCTCCCTATAATAGTTACTTTAATTAGATCTGCCAATACCTGTTCAGGAAAGCAAATCACAAGAAAATGCATTGCTTAAGAAATTTTGGAAAATAGTATATAACAGTTATATTCCTGAGAAAATCTGAACAAAAGCCTACCAGCTCTAGGTAAGAAACTAATGAAAATCTAAAGAAATAAGTCAAACAGTAACACTTGTAAAACCAGTGAGTTTACTGTAGTTACTTACTGGCATTCAATTAAAGGGTTGCTTACAACAGCATAAAAGATACAAAGGTAGCTGTACCACCTTAAAGCCCATTTCATCATGTACGAGAACTCAAAATCGTCCATCATGAGACCATCTGCATGAGTTTCCCACAGTACAACATATAAGAGACTGTTTTCTGCTGGAGCAGTCCTTATTGCTTACATAAATTTGGGAAGAAAAGGGCATTATTCATCTGTACATTTCAGTGACTTTCTGGGAGTAGTAACTTGTTTATCCTCTAATTCTTAATGGACCTCCCTCCAGGAAACTTGCTTCGGCTTAGGTAGTCTACTATAGAATCAAATGCCTCAATTAGGAGTCTGCTGCTACATACCAAAAGACTTCCTAGACATGAGGATTACCAAAAACTTTGTGTATTGTCTACTCAGTAGAGTGTTTTTCTCTGCAATAATCCTTTTGGTAATTGCTTGCTCTCACCCTTGAGACTGTCTCACATTATTATATTGTGAACTCTGCCTGTCCAGGTCATTTCTAACTTCTTTGACAAAGATCACAAGAGTCAAAGAAGGAACATTTGTCATAGAGATAAATATTTAAACAAACAGTAATCTTTTTTTAAGTCAAAGCGTTTTTTTTATTATTATGAGTAAAGAATTCACATTCTCTATCCTTATATATCCTTATTCAACTTCCCTTCCCCCTCTCACCACATCAGGTCATTCTCTCTTCTCCACATCTCCCCATCCCCTGCCCCCAAGGGGAAGGTGGTCCCAAGGTCCCATGGTCCCAATATTGCTTAGTTCAGCCTCTACTCCTGGCAAATCCAGTTTTCTCCCCCCAATATCAAGACTAAGTCAGGTGTTCCTCTAGGGGGAGTGGGATCCAAGGAGTCAGTCCAAGGTGTTTCTGATCCCAAGCTGTTCAATGGTTGTGTTTTGCAGCTTGGGCATGCTTCGCTCTAAAATTGCTGATGATATTACTTTATCAAAAAGAAAAGAATGGGTTATCCGGAGAAATCTTGGAACTTACTTGCTAAATAGTGGAATATAGGAGAGAAGTCAATAATTTAGACATTCTTTAAGAAGAAATATTCTGTTATGTTATATACTTGAGTTCACAAAACTCAAGCGGGTTCTGCAGTATGAAGAGTATCTTCTAGACTTGCTCTATTTTTTTAAAGAAAGGATAAGGAAACTCATTAATTGAGAGTTATAATAAGATGTCACTGATGGCTTGAAAGATAAAGTGTAAGACAAGCAATATAAAGGAATCAATGTAAATGTAATCGCACAATCTGTACTTCATTAATGAATAATCTCACACATGCATTTATTCAACAAATATTTATTTCTATTTTATAAATATTCCTCAGGCACTTGTGATGTGAAAGTGAACAAAATGGCCTGTGTGTTAGAGAGCTTAGGTTAATCATCATAATTTTTAATTGAAAACAACTATGGTTTATTAGCTGTGTTCCTTTGGGCAGATTCCTTCATGAAGTAGCAGAAAAAATTAATGAGAATTGAGGTTTTTTCCTTGACAATGGTTTGAAATGAAGAAAAGAGGAAAGAATTATTTCATTTAGGCAGTGGAGAGGTTTGTTGTATAAGCAGGGAAGCAAAGGCATTAGATTTACATTGGAACATAATAGTATAATGTGTAAATCCTGAAGAAAGTCAAAGACAAATCAAAATGAGAAATTAAAAAGACAAGATTTATGAAAGGAGGAGCTATGTGGATGGGAAAATGTTTGGGTGTCACATAATTTGATACAATATGAAATATGTATTAAATAATAGGATTATTAATTCTTTTATAGATTATAACAAATTAAGTGGATCAAAATATTTTACATGGATCCTGTAATTTTATATTTCAAATATGGTCACCAAATGATTCAAAATCAAATATATGCTAGCATATGATCATAAAAATTAGAGGATTAATTATGATAGAAACCTATTGGAGAAACTGTGAAACCAGAAAAGGACATTGTTGTTTCTTTTTATATAGGTTATTTTACTTACAAGTAAAGACTAAGGAAGTAAATATTTGAGTAAAAAATCTACTACAACAGAGAAACTGAGAAGTACCCAGCTGACCTTACATTTTCACCAGAGACTCAACAAATGAGTATCTCTCCAAATGTCCAAAATCAAAAATGTCTGTGCATCTCTAAGTCCCTTTCTACTTCTTCGTGTGCATCTTCTGATCCATCTTTCTGGGATTTCTGTACTCTCTATGGCTAATTATTATAAATTAGTCATTGGCTCTGGTCCCTCCTCACTCATTTAAGGTTAATTGTAGTAATAGAGTCACAGAGTTTCATAGTATAATCAAATATCCAACCACATTTATCCCCTTTTTTCTAAATAAAAGTAAATATTTTTATTATAACACAGTAAAACTATATACAATTATAAAATAATTACCATGTAAGAAATACATTCACAATGTTCAAACCGTTAGTTTTTGGCAAGTCTCAGAAGTCCTGGCTTGAGTAGTCTATAAGGCTGGACCATCTTGCTAACACTTAGAAGTTGTTCTGGGAAATATGTGGTCTGAGACTGATCTTTGGGTGGTGGTGTAAGCTTAGTGATGTTACCACAGTCCAGATGTATTTGTAATTACAGCACCCAAGTATCTCATAGAAGACCTCAATATCACTTTTAGGTAATGGCCACAATGCACTGCAGAACACTTTACTATTTAAAATGTCACACAAAGCAGATTTCCTAAAGATTAGAGTACCACACTCTATTTTATGTACACCTTGGGTACATACATTTAGTCCCTATTTATCTGCTTCATAATCAAAACACTTAGAGGAAACTAAATAAAACTTATTCTAAAATTAGTTGATAGTCCCTGTGACTACTAGTATGTATATATACATATATATACTTTTATAGATCATGAGATAATACTTACATTTTAAGAAAAGTTTTAAAGAGTCAAATCCAAAGAGTTATGAGATTAGTGACAATAGAATGCGATAGAATATCCTCTAAATTATGTTTTTTTTTTCTGTTCCATACTTCTTTTTTTTTTTTTTTTTTTTTTTTTTTTTTTTTTTTTTTTTTTTTTTTTTTTTTTTTTTTTTTTTTTTTTTTTTGCCTTAGCTCATTTATTATCTGGACTAGAAGATACAGAGATCACCTCAGAAGAGAATGTGATTTTTTTTTTTATTTTGTATTTATCAAAAAAAAACAGTAAAAAGAATTTTTAAAAAAATGCTGAAGAGTTAACAATAACTATACAGAGGATGATAATCATAAGCATGGCTTATCAAGGGTGGAAATTCAAATAAAATTACTACACATATATTTTCTTTGTGTTCAGCTTTCCCTCTGAATTTTTTTTTCCATCCCTGTATATCCTTATTGAAGGTCTCTTCCCCCTCCCACCACATCTGATCATTTTTCTTCTCTGCAACTCCCCATCCCCTCCCTTGGCAGGGAACAGACAGTCCTATGCTCACACTGGCCCAACAATGCTTGGATCAGTCTTCACTCCCGGCCAAATCCATTTTTGTCCCCCCTCCCTCAAGAGTGAGTCAGGTGTTCCTATAGATGGACTGGGGTTTGAAGGGTCAGTCCAGGGTGTTTCTGATCCCAAGCTATTCAGTGGTTGTGGTTTGCCGCTTGGGCATGTTTGGCTTTTTTTTTTTTTCTTGTTTGTTTGTTTAGAGACCACTAGTGAGTGAGTACATCCCCTGCTTATCTCTCTGAGTTTGTGATACTTCGCTCAGGAGGATATTCTCCAAATCCATCCATTTGCCTGTGAATTTTAGGATATCATTTTTTCTTACTGCTGAGTAGTATTCCATTGTGTAGATGTA